>CM031242.1:1034153937-1034253090 GCA_018340775.1 Taxus wallichiana var. yunnanensis
TCTATCCTAAAATTAAATATTTTAAATGCTCATATCAAAAGCTAATCTTATCTAAAATAGATTGCTCCCTCAAAGGAAAACTATACATATAAAGCAAATAATTTCAAAAGTATAGATTGATTCTTCAAAGGACAGCTATCATGCATATTTTATCCTGTCATCTAAATAAGCAAAAGTCAAAATACAAAAGCAAAAATACCATCAGTAGACAACTCCTCAAGGATGGCTACTTTCATATATCGTGACAACGAAGGCAACCCGCATTAATCATCCTTCTAAATATCAAAAGCAAAATCCAAAATCAAAAGCAAACATTCTAAGAAAGCTTCCTACATCAATCAACTTTCTCATTCAACGCAAACTTCCCAAATTGATTATTTTACGTCATATTTCTCGGACACTAGGGCATAGACCTAGACAACCACCTAAGGAGAAACTACTTCCCCCATGCAAGCTACATCTAAACCCCTTGTCGTGTCTATAGTAATTGTATGGCGCATCTTCCATCTTTCGCATGATCTTAAATGTGACCAACTATCATTGGTTATGTGTTAACACCGACCTTAAGCCATAAGTGCATTGCTTTTTTTGTGTTTCTTTTCATGTTTTACCCCTAATCCGATCCAAAAGCATTTACCCTACACGTGCCCCTTACTATGATGAAGTGTATTTTTCTACATTTGGGTCACTCAATCGAGGTCACGTTTTACCTATCGCATCCCATTTAATCACTTCATCTATATCTAATTATATCTACCATCTACATCCAATCCATCACATCTAATCTAATTCCAATCACATCTAATCTACATCTATCACATCATCTATATCTAATCGGACATCTACATCTCATCCATCATATCTAATCGATCTAAACTATATCTAATCGCATCCGTCATATCTATCACATCTATCATAATTGTATCCATCACATCTATTCTAATCTCAATCAAACCCTCTCACATATATCACATCATAATCCATTTTCATCCATGCATCATATAAATCAACATCCATAATCTAATCAGTGTTATTTCTACATCTATGATCGATGTAGTGCCGGCTTTGTCGTGCTTTGCCGACATACTCCTCCTAAGGACCTCAAATGGGTTACAATTCCTTTACGGACATATTTTGCAAGATTGGTTGAATGAAACAATGTAGTGCTTTACCACACGCCCATTTTAGGCGAGGCATCAACCTCTATAGAAGTGGCCAATCATGTCCCCATTTTGAGTGGTCAATGATGTAGTTAGGTATCAATAACTAAATAATAATATTATCAAAAATAAAGGGGAATAGAGAGTTTAAATTTTAAAATACAAAATTATGACTAATTAAACAAATATAAAATATCTATTTTATATTGGAAAAACAGAGTGAATTATTCAAATGGCTCGGCAAGCCCAACCCTATCACTTGGATTAAAATCAATAAATAAAATAATACTAAGTTATTTTTAAAACATGAGAATAGTAATATTAAATATATACATGGATGATTAAAATATTAATAAAGGCGCAACTCTTTTGGAGGGTGAATTAGGGGGAAATATTTATTTTAGGTTTTTCTTTTGTTGCTCCTGGTGTTTTTTCTGAGTGCCGCTATGGAAGGAAGAAAGGAAGGTTGGCAAGCTAATTTTGTTGTCAAATGCAAAGCCATTCTCCACATCCCACGCCCAAGATAGCCGATAGGAGTAGAAACAAGGTAGTGTCGTCCACTAAAAACCATGGGAACAAGATTTTGTCAGACGTTGTAGATGTGGTCACCTGGTGGAAAAGGTTAGGAAATGTGGGCGTTTATTCAAGGAATGTGAAATGGTTGCATAAATTTTATTCGTGTAACAGGTTGTGGAAGCATACATGTGGTTTTGGGCAGCACATGGAAGACAATGAATTACAGGTTGTGTGCAAACGGGTTCGTTGAAATGTTGCAAAACAGAGTATGGATACGCACCAAAATACAAAAGAGAGAGGACAGGGATTTGTCAGATGTTTCAGTTTCAGAGTATGGATGTGCTGCAAAATGTGGACGAACAGAAAAGGTCTGTCAATTGTTTGACAAAATGCCTCAAAAAAATGTGGTATCGTGTACAAGCAACGTCGTAGGAGGTGTAAATTTTGCCTTTTTGAGGGAAGGTCTTAAACTGCTTGGTATGCACGGAGTTTGGCCACCGTGGGACCTGACTTACAAGAGCAGCGTTCAGAAGATGTGGGTATCCTCATGTAGCATTATCTTTGTTTCACCAAATGCAGCCAACAGGTGTCCAACCATTTAGTCTCCCTCGACCAGACTTCTTCCCAGCCTACGCCAAGATGGAGGATTTAGAACAGGGCACGGTCATTCATCAAAGCATAATGAAAGCTGATTTTTACCAGCAAACTCCCAGCCTAAGGCAAAATGGATAACGCCTCTAATAGTGGTTAATATGACAGGTAGGAAAATCTGTATGTAAAATGTGTAAGCACAAACATAGCACATAAACTGTTTGACAAAATGTTTGAAAACAATTATGCCTGATAAAAACAATAGTTGCATGATATGCACAAGAGGGCAGGCGTATCAATCAAGGTACCTAAAGGATATAAGATTTTCTCAGATGTCGTAAGTTGCAAATGCCCTCTTAGTTATGTCAACAAAAATTTGGGAGGCATGAGTCTTGGCAGCTTAGTGGTTTTCAATATGCCTCAAACAAAATGTAGTCTTAAGGAATGCATTGATTTGCTGAATACGCAAAATGTTATTCATAGATTTGGAAGTTATTACACCGTAAGGCGTTCTTGTAGTGGAGTGCGACGGTTCATTCTGATTAATGTCGAAGTCCAACAGACCACATTCCTTCCTCCAGAGACGTTGAAATCTAACGGCCAGTGTTGTGTTTAATTACGCAAGGCGTTTGATTGAAGTGAAACTTGCTTTGCCTCGATGCATGTCAGAATCCATCAGATTGACATTGCTCGCAGAAAATCATTGAAATCCAATGGCCTCTGTCATGCACCGCATTGTCCATTTGAGACATTAATTAGAGACAAAAATATATTTTTGTCTCTAATTAATACACCCCTCCTACTTTTGTCTCTAATATCCTTAATGTATTTTTTTAAAAAAACTCTTTATAATTTTGGGCGGCTTGCAAATCGGGGAAACTGCGGGAAAAACCCTGAATGTGAGGAAAATGGAGAACAAGCTTGGGCGGGAGGGAAATTTATTCGCACGCTGCATGCGAGATGTGTGGATTTCAGAGAGGAGGAGGACGAGGCGCGGTATCCACCGGCATTTTCCCTGTTTTATTTTTTATCCGTACGTCCGTTTTATGGAGTATTTCTGAGATTTCGCACAGCGAGGGTTTGGTTTTCGACTTCATGTCCCTTACAGGATTCTGCGGTCAAATATTTGGTGTTATCAAAATTTGCTTTGGGCTCCTTTTATGCTCCGTGTTTTACATACTCTACATTTTATTCTAGTTAGACGTCAGAGTCGTGAACAGTGGCATGGGATATGATTTGTTGATTCTTTTCAGGCTGTAGTGGTATAATTTCCATTTAGTTGCAATATCCCACATGCTGAAAGATTCATATTAAATGGAGGAGGGGGAGCACGATGGGGTTTTTTATTCTTGTTAGGTTTAGCGGTTTTTATTGTTTTGGTACTTTAATGGCTTCTTGTGTGTTGATTGAAGCTCATTTTGAAAGCCTTCCACGAGGTAGTTCATGGAAAGATTTTCCATTTTGAAGTTCAAAAACCCTATTTATCATCCATACCTAAATGGATAAGGAAAAGCCTCTTGTTGGGGGTAAGAAAACATGAGGTCACTGGACTTTTACTATTTGCTTACCCCCAACAAGAGGCTTTGTCTTATTCCTTTAGGTATGGATGATAAATATGGTTTGGATCTTTGAACCAGAGAATTGTCTCTAAAATCTTAGTGTTATTTTTAGCTAATTGCTCAAAGAAAAGGGTAGTGCTCGTGTTGGGGGTAAGCACACATGAGGTCACTGGACTTTTACTGTTTGCAAGGCTTGGGTGATTCTTATATTTATAGACATGGTATAGCCAAAACAAAACAGTCTTTATTTGCAATGGGTTCTGTAGCAGTTGGAACAGTACTGCTAGGAAAGTTGTTGTTATTATTGGTTGTCTTGTGTTCTTCAGATGATTGGATTCTCAGCCATGTCCTGAAATCTGAGAGCTCGTGCATATTATTATTGTTGTTTACTGAGCTCTGAGAAAGCTGGAGGTTGCAGTCTGAAAACATGTTGTAGGCCTGATCCCCATTATCGTTGTATATGTCTGCATTGCAGTCGAAGCATGAGCTTGGTCAGACTGATCCTGGGAGTGCTTAGATGAATCACTGGTTAAGTCTGAGGATCCATTGACATGCATATGATCTCCCACAATCTTTGGTATTCATTCTTTGAAAGTTGTGATCTAAATCTCATGTTTAATGCAGTGCAGTGCCTTGCCATAAATTTGATCTAGTTCGATGTCGAATGTCATGAGTTTTCGCATCATTTGAAAGCGAACACCTACAAATGCTCCTCCCAAGAAATCTTCCACTTTGGGTGTTTCGATCATTGTTGTTCGCATTCATAATTGCTTGATTTCATGACTTGACCGATCGCTCAAGCTCTTCGATGCCATTCGCAACAAAATTGTACATGAAAAAACAAACGTTAGGGCCCATTCTCGCAAAAATAAGCATGTATGACAAACTTAATGTTAGGGTCCATAGTTTACTGGGTATCACAATGTTTCTGACAAATCAGTCCAATAAGTTATGTATCACCATAATCATGTTGGGAGTCATGTATGGAGATACCTGACCTGCACTGGTAATAAATAACCCACATACAAATTTGAAAGATTATGTGGCATGTACTGAGAAATAACAAAACAAAAATGTATTTTACCATACGCAATCATTTTCATTATCATCAAAATGAATGACATATAGAAGAGAGATTGTTATGGATTTTTTTGTTTTTATGCTCGGGGTCTCAAACCAAAATAGAAAATCAAGCTTCTTGTCTCGTGGTTGTTCTATAACATGATTTCTATTAACAAGACGTGATATGAAAGAGTCTTAACAAATGCAAGCATGCAAAGCAGATCCGATCTAGCGAGAAGAACATCAATGGAGTACACTAACCCTAGGTAAAGATGCCCAAAAAAGTGGCTTCCTGCTTTGTTTAGGTAGTGAGAATAATCACATATCAGACCTCAATGAACCCATGTCCAAAGATGTGGTCGTTGTGTTTGAAGGGAGCTCAAAACCAGCAGCACTGCAGCTGCCATAGGCATTAACATCAGCCTGAGAAAAGTTAGACATGATCATATTGCTTGTATCCACACCAGACTGATTATGACGTTGTTGTTGTTCCTGCATATCCAGATGAGATGCCAAAGAAAATGCCAACCAATTATTCATAGATCCCATATCCCAAACACCCAAACAACCAAATTATCGATCTATAACAGATATCTTTCTCTATATATCCTTCTTGGGACCTTCCTGATTGGAACAACTACAATGAATATATATCTCAATACCCAAAACTAAAACAGCCTCTGCAACACCAAACCTAATCCATATACTCACTGTATATATATATACTACTTCCCCATGAGAACATTCAAGCCCCACATAAAAGTCAACTCGTCGTCTTGGAGTGTTAAGAAGCCTCAGGCCCAGATAGAAGGGTCTTTGTATGATCAACTATTTCATACTCTTGCCTCTATGCTTTGCTCATAACAGTTCTAGACTTTTGGTGATGGACTTTGATGACCAACATTTGATTGGCACGGAGACTATATTATAATAAGTCGTGAAGAAGGACACAGTGTCTGTTTTTATAGCACCTTCATTGTCTCTTTGACCCAATGTTGCATAAGAGTCATGCTGATAGGAATTGTGTTGAGCTTTTGCTTAGATATGCTCCAAATATCTAGTGTGCATTCAAATATTACTCTCACTACCTGTTGCACAATGGATCCTAGAAGGATATTTTATTAGGTCCTCCGATTTTGAATGAATGAATGCAAAAGTTGGGGATGAATTAATGCAAAAGTTTCTTAGGAGTGTCCCATTTTGAGCTTGGGGTCACAAGAGTTCTAGCTTTCAGTGGATAGTATATTCTGTAGATGGAAAGGATAGAAGAGAATACAAGTGAACCTGGATTGTTTTTATGCCAATTAGCAGGTTTTTACTCTTGTTTTCTGGACACATCGTAGTAGTGGAGGTTGAAGTCATAGTGACAACCTCAAAGCATCTCCCGATCTTAACTGCTATGGATGTAGGTGAAGACCTGAACACGGACATGTTTCCTTGTTGGCATTGGATGAATGTATGAAGACTTTGGAGAGAATTTGGAATCTAGTTCCCGGTTGTATGGCAAAATGGGTTGGATCCTCTGGTGGGAAGTTGCCTCTCAATTCACTTGTAACCTCATGTGGGGTGGGGGTAGGATGGTAGCTAAATAACCCACATACAAATTTGAAAGATTATGTGGCATGTACTGAGAAATAACAAAACAAAAATGTATTTTACCATACGCAATCATTTTCATTATCATCAAAATCTGAATGACATATAGAAGAGAGAGCTGTTATGGAATTTTTTTGTTTATGCAAGGGGGTCTCAAACCAAAATAGAAAATCAAGCTTCTGGATGACGTGGTTGTTCATATAACATGATTTCTATTAACAAGACGTGACATGAAAGAGTCTTAACAAATGCAAGCATATGAGATCGATCTAGCGAGAAGAACATCAATGGAGTACACTAACCCTAGGTAAAGATGCCCAAAAAAAGTGGCTTACCCTGCTTTGTTTAGGTAGTGAGAATAATCACATATCAGACCTTGATGAACCCATGTCCAAAGATGTGGTCATTGTGTTTGAAGGGAGCTCAAAACCAGCAAAGACCCTGCCATAGGCATTAACATCAGCCTGATAAAAGTTAGACATGATCATATTGCTTGTATCCACACCAGTGATTATGACGACTTGGAATGCTGTTGTTCTGCATATCCAGATGAGATGCCAAAGAAAATGCCAACCAATTATTCATAGATCCCATATCCCAAACACCCAAACAACCAAATTATCGATCTACTAGATATCTTTCTCTATATATCCTTCTTGGGACCTTCCTGATTGGAACACCTACAATGAATATATATCTCAATACCCAAAACTAAAACAGCCTCTGCAACACCAAACCTAATCCATATACTCACTGTATATATATATACTACTTCCCCATGAGAACATTCAAGCCCCACATAAAAGTCAACTCGTCATCTTGGAGTGTTAAGAAGCCTCAGGCCCAGATAGAAGGGTCTTTGTATGATCAACTATTTCATACTCTTGCCTCTATGCTTTGCTCATAACAGTTCTAGACTTTTGGTGATGGACTTTGATGACCAACATTTGATTGGCACGGAGACTATATTATAATAAGTCGTGAAGAAGGACACAGTAACTGTTTTTATAGCACCTTCATTGTCTCTTTGACCCAATGTTGCATAAGAGTCATCTTTGATAGGAATTGTGTTGAGCTTTTGCTTAGATATGCTCCAAAGATCTAGTGTGCATTCAAATATACTTACTCTCACTACACTGTTGCACAATGGATCCTAGAAGGATATTTTATTAGGTCCTCTACGATTTTAATGAATGAATGCAAAAGTTGGGGATGAATTAATGCAAAAGTTTCTTAGGAGTGTCCCATTTTGAGCTTGGGGTCACAAGAGTTCTAGCTTTCAAAGTGGATAGTATATTTTGTAGATGGAAAGGATAGAAGAGAATACAAGTGAACTGGATTGTTTTTATGCCAATTAGCAGGTTTTTACTCTTGTTTTCTGGACACATCGTAGTAGTGGAGGTTGAAGTCATAGTGACACTGACAACCTCAAAGCATCTCCCGATCTTTACTGCTATGGATGTAGGTGAAGACCTGAACACGGACATGTTTCCTTGTTGGCATTGGATGAATGTATGAAGACTTTGGAGAGAATTTGGAATCTAGTTCCCGGTTGTATGGCAAAATGGGTTGGATCCTCTGGTGGGAAGTTGCCTCTCAATTCACTTGTAACCTCATGTGGGGTGGGGGTAGGATGGTAGCTAGAACCTAAAGAGGAAACAAAAAGAGAACGAAGAGCAATTTAGTTCAGCTCGCAAGGGATTTCAGATGGATTTCTTCAATACGGAAGATCAATAAAAAATTGGGTGATTTGGAGAGCCAACTTATGAGGTTTGAAGATTACAAGGCTAGATGAACCACAAAAAGGCCATAACCTCTCGGATAAAGGACGTGGATGCACTTTCTAATTACTTCCACTGGTAAAATGGAAAGGAAAGTTATGAATCAGATGAATCCTAACACTCAGAAAATCCTTTGGTAATCTATTTGAGAAGGACGTTGAAATCATTTCTTTAGTGAACTTACCACAAAGTCCTTAGCATCTGTTGGACAAGAAAGATGACCTTCGCTGGTTTGATAAAACTTATTCCCAAAGACTTCAAAGATATGATGGGAGGCTGGAGATCCGTCACCCTCCTCAATCATAGAAGTCCTTGTTGAAGGTGCTATAATTGCACGTGTCTTGTGACAAAGACTTGGAATGGTAGGCCATTGGATCCCAGGTAGAAGGACCAAATGATACAGGGAAATAAGCAACACATCAGGATGCACAACAAAAAATGATGCTACTAACATTTTGGGAAAGGACCTATGAACAGACTTGATGCCAACATAGGTGAACCCCCTACAAAACAATTATGTAGACACCTAGGGGAAAAGGCAGCTGGTAAAAATGAGCCAAAATCTGAGAAAGGATGGATTCAAAACTAGGCTCTAATACCAGCTGATATAACCACAACGGACATACAACAGAGAACACAGAATAAAGTACACGCCAATATGTAGAACAAAAGCTAATTAGGAATTAGCTGCCAAAACCAATGGTATACACTATTGATTAGCATATATTAAATAGATTTACAAGGATGTGGATGTGTCCTGGTTAGATAAATCCAAGCAAATACTAACTACCCAAAATCCTCCTCAATTAGTCTTACAAGCAGCTAGTGAGGTTCCAGAGAACTGAAATTCACATCAATCAGTTTTACTTACATCCAGTCAGGGGAACTCCAGTGAACTAAACCAAGTGTGCATGTAAACATTTACAGTCATGTCGACAGTCACAAGAGGAATTAATTCTTATCAGTATTAGCAGTTTATAGAGAAAGAAATGGAAATAATGATAGAACCAAGAAGCTACTTAACAATTCTCTTTGCTTCCAAAGAAGACAGAGAATGGGTTTTCCACTGTGGGACATGGTTCATGATCTTTGAGTACAGGAACAGAATTTTCCTATAGTCACTCAAGTAAAAGTATTAATAGGTAAGGTTGTTAACAGCTCCAACTGAAAATTAAAATTTAACTCCTTGAGACTTATAGGAAATAGTCTGGGTGAGTTTGTGTATGCCTCTGACCTTGCAATTGATAGAACAATAGCCACTTATGCATGAATATCCATTTACCTAGATTAAGATTACATTGTGGTTAATGGGGCAAACTAAGGAAGATCCAGTTGACTAAGTAGGCATACCATGTACTATACGATCTACCATGAATAAGGGCCTCTGTTGACATGATGTCCATAAGCAAGTAACAAAGCCTTAAACAATTAAACTCCCAACAGGGTCTCCATCAGAAAAATGCGTCAAGAAAATATGCAGAAAGAAACAAACATGTCAGAGAATATAGAAGAGGTATAAAAGGTCAGTCTATCAACTGAAATGCATATACACAGCAGTAGTCAGATAAGATTATAAATAGAGCATTTAGCAGAATATATACTTCCTGATCCATTTCCAGTCCTTTCAGATACTCATGACGTAGAATACCCACTAGAGGGAAGAAAAGAAGAACCTCGATTGGAAGCCCAAGTGGAGGGAAATAAACCTACAAGTATATCACCTTTAATCAATATATACAGCTAGCAATCCACGAGTCAACACAAGAACGTGGGAAACATTCATTGCAATCTCCTATTGATACTCGAGCAAATACAGAATACACGAGAAACAAATCAATTCAGCATCCTGCATACATAGTACGATAGGAAACTTTGAAGATCAAGAGAAATGACAGATGCAAGGGCTATGTGAAACTTTGAAGATCTACACATATGTAGATGGGAGCTTCAGATTTAATATGCATTTTTATCATGCATATTAAACTGAAATCTGAGAGCTTCGTGCATATTATTATTGTTGTTGATCGAGCTCGAGAAAATTTGGGACATCTTTGAGCCAAAACATGTTGTAGGCATGATCCCCATTATTGTTAGTATATGTCTTGCATTTCAAGGTTGAAGCATGAGCATTTGGTCGAGTGATACTGGGAGTGCTTAGATGAATCTTTTGGTTAAGTCCGAGAATCCATTGACGTGCATATGATCTCCCATGCAAACACTGGTATTCATTCTTTGAGTGTGATCTCGAATCTCTCAAATGCAAAAAGTGCAGTGTCTTGCCATAAATTTGATCCTTGCTCCTTTCTTTTCCATATAATCATCTGCTTTGAATGCGGGTGCTTAGTGCCTTGCCACTCAAACCTTAGTGCCTTGACTCTTTTTTATAGAAGCCACATATGCCTACCCAATTCTAGAGCAGCAAAGGCTTAACCTTGTCAAAGCCTATACTTAGCTGCATCACTATTTGTGTCGTACGAAACCTTGGGACCTTGTCTCTTGTTGTAACACTTCTATCTTGCATGTTGAAGCCACGAAGCCTTATATGCTGCCCAAGCCTTTTGGGATGGGACGATGTATTACGGATTTTCTCTAACACTGCTGATGTATTCTGGATGTTGCCTAACTCTTTAGGCTTGATTAATGTTCCTCGTTGTTAGTATAGTTTTAATGTTATAATACATTACAGTTGAGCACACTGTAACTTATTCTCGGGTTTGGAAAATTCTAAGATCAGAAATAAAAGCTATATTCGAAAAGATTAAGTGGAGTAACACAATAATAAAGTAGAATAATCTCTTGTCATTATAATATATAATCACAAGATACGTGCTTTGATAAGAGGCTTTTCTGCCCTCCTTTCATTTGAGAAAGGAATTAAAATATTTCATGACTTGTACATTTGGGCAGAGAAGCCTCTTATCAAGGCACATATTTGGTCATTAGATAGATATTATAATGACGGAGCTTGTAGAGTATAAATTGGATTGATACTGGATACTAGACAATGAAAAGCAATCTACTTTATTTGTAATGAAAACAAAGACCTATGATAAGTTCCAAGATTCAAGTTTGCTTCCAAGTTAACCTTGTAACTTATCATAGGTCTTATTGCAGCATGGTTTTGAATATGTGGACCTTCTCATGCTATTTTGTTTTCATTTTTAATAAATTAGATTGCTTTTCCTTGTCTAAGTTCTTCGTCTTTTCTTTTTTTCCAGGTTTCATTGTCTTCTCTTGCTCTAGTTGGTGTGGAGTGGCTTTACTGCAAGAAGGTAAGATAAGATGACATTCTAGTCCTAGATATATTGGTAAATAATTAGAACGTGCAGATACTTTTATTCATTTTTTAAAAATATTTTTCTTTATTATTATGACGAGTGTTACTTTTTTTTGTAGGACACTATTACCTAATTAGCCACTATTCTTGGAAAAAATGGAAAGACAGGTACTTTCATTTTCTGCCACTTGTATTATTTCTTTAATGAATTTAATCTCAATAAAGATTAATATTATCATAGTCATGAGTTTTTTTAATAATACTCAGATCTTAAATAACACTCATAATGGACCCTATTTTAGCTTACAAAAAATGGATTATGAAACGTGGCTTATTTAACAAGCCACGTTAAACAAGCCACGTTAAATAAGCCACGTTTCAGACCCACAGTGAGCGTTTTAGGCATCTCATAGTTCAAACTAATGATGTTTTAGTTTACGAAAACATCATAACAGAATTACCCATTTCCAAACTATAAAAATAAAAGTCTCAAGTTGAGAGGTAGATGCTCATTATTTAAAGTATATGATTTATGCAGGAAAATAGTATATCTTCATCTGAATGTTCAGATGAACATATACCAAGACCTACTCCAGGGACAAATGAATATTTTAATGAAATGATATATTGTACTTGTGAAAAGTGCAAAAATAGAAAATTAAAGAAGCGTCGACTCGTTGGTATCCATAGGTTGAAGTATGGAGTTTATATAGAAGAGGTATACTATAATGAAATTTCAAAAATGCTTGTTATTAAAAAATATAAACTTTTCATATCGCATTGACTATTTTAAATGATATTGTAATGTTTAGCCAATCCAAGTTCATAACAATGTTGAGGAAAGGGCATATGACAATGATGATAGTGGCACTCACAATGAAGAAGAAGACACATATATGGGTGATACCACTTCTCAATTAAATGAAGATGGGGTGAACGAATTTTTACAAGACTTCTACACATATGCTGAAGAAGTTGATGATTCGCCCCTAACTCAACTTGCTAGGACGCCTCTATACCCAAATGCAAATTTGTCTGTATTGGCAACACTTATGTTATTTTTGAACTTGAAAGTTATGCATGGAATGACGAATACATGCTTCACTGATATCTTGAGGTATATTTTAAACTCCTCTAAACTATATCTCTCCATGTCATTCAAGTTTTGAATATTGTGTATAGTGAATAATATAAAGATCTTTTGTTGTTTTATGCAGACTTTTGGCAGATAAGATACTTCCAAAGGAAAATAAGATGCCTCGTTCACAAAAGGAAGTATCTTCAGCAATGAAAGACATTGGGATGGAGTACAAAACATATGATGCATGTCCAAATGACCATATCTTATACTATGGTGAAAATGAAAATTTACAGCAATGCCCAATATGTTTCACCAATAGATATCGTGAAGATCAAGTGTCCAAGAAAGTTCCTTATAAGGTTCTACGCCACATTCCAATAACACCGAGGTTTGAGAGGATGTTCAAATGTAAAGATTTGGCAAAATTTATGGACTATCATGCACTAAGAAGGAGCCAAGATGGTGTCATGCGTATGGTGGCTGATAGCAAAGATTGGAAGGAGCTTGAAGAAAAATGGCCTGATTTAAGAAATGAGCCAAGGAATGCAAGACTTTCATTGGCAATGGATGGTGTCAATCCTTTCGGAGATCTTAGAACAACATACTCTGTTTGGCCGGTTTTCCTTGTTAACAATAATCTTCCCCCTTGGATGGCAATGAAAAAAGAGCATGCAATGCTAACTCTAATAATACCAGGTATATGAACTTCTTAGTGTTATGTTCTCTTGAAAATGATGTACATTTACATGAATATATTTAAATTTTAATTCACATTTTCTTCATAGGAAAACACCAGGTGAAAGATATGGACACATACATGGAGCCTCTCATTGATGAGTTATGCGAATTATGGAAGGGTGTCAACATGTATGATGTATCAAGACCTAGCAATGATAGGATCTTCCTTTTTCGTGCAATACTTATGTGGACAATTCACGACGCTCCGGGGCTCTCTGTGTGTTGTGGTAATCTATTTATCATATTCATTTGTAATCATTCTATTTATGTTGCTGCCCATTAATTAAATATGGTTTCCATACTGATTTTTCAGGCCTACAAACTAAAGGGAAACATGGTTGTCCATCATGTGGGCCAAACACTGTATCTAGGCAATCAAAGGATCTTAAAAAAACCGTGTACGATGAATACAGACACTTCTTACCTCAAAACCATCGTTATCGCATGCATGAGAAAAATAAGTTCAATGGAAAGGAAGAGGAAAGGAGGCGGCCAAAAAGGATGAACCCTTTGAGGTGGAAATCAGCATATGACAAAAAGGAAGGGAGAGCTTATCCATTGGGAATGAAAAGACTATCTAAGTTTTATAAGTTAGATTATTACGAGCATCTCCCAATAGCTCATTTATTTGATACAATGCATATTGGAAAAAATGTGGCAGAGTGCTTATGGAAACATCTAAAGGGAACCAACAATGAAGACCAAATAAAATTAAGGAAGGACCTCAAAACCGTCAATATGATGCCAAACATGTGGTTACATGAAAATAACACATATGATCCTGCGCCATGGGTTCTTACAGAGAGGAGAAACAATATATGTTTGATACTATGCGTGCCATAAGATTTCCAACTGGTTTTGGTGCGACATTAAAAACCGTATTCACAAGAGATGGTTCAGAGTTTTCTGGAATGAAAACACATGATTGGCATAATTGGATAAAGGTAATTCGTGATATCTTATATTTCTTGATAGTATAATTGAAATTTTCAATATATTAGTAATGTAGAAGATAATATATATTTTAAACGCTATTTTTCAATGTTGGTGTAGTATGTGCTTCCTACAGCAATACAAAGCACTTTCAACCATGACATCGCACAAACAATTTACAAATTGTCCAAATATTTGAGGTATTATAAACCATCAATTGTTATTCAATAATTAATTTTTTTCCTTCTATAAATATCATTTTCAATGTCTTTATAATTGTTTTAACATATATTTTGCAAATATTATAACTGGTGATATGTTAATGCTTGTTAGTAAAATTTATAGGTGGGTATCTTCTAAAGAGATACATCCAGATGAGCTGAACTATTGGAAGAGGAATGTTGCTCTTTTGATGTGTGACATTCAAATGTGTTTCCCTCCAAGTTTCTTCAATTCTCAAGAGCACTACCTTATACACCTGGTAGAAGAGATTGAACAATGTGGGCCCATCCATCTCAGGACAATGTGGCTTGTAGAGAGATATATGAAGGTCCTAAAACATTTTGTGAGGCAAAGAGCTCGACCTGAAGGTTCTATGGTTGAAGGGTACATGGTTTTTCAAACCATGGTTCATTTATCTGAGTACTTGCCTCAATTGCATCTGGAGGCTCCAAGATTATGGGGTGATCAACAACCTCAATCCATTGGAGATAGAAAACTAGAGGGTCAAGGAACTTCAAAGAGGATAAAAGGTAATCTTAAATGTTAGTAGTAGTTTTTAATCCTAAGTATTGTATGATGCATCCTTTAAAGAATGGTTAGATCAATGATTAGTTAAATACTTTTTGTTGTAGATGCTAAGGAGTGGGAGTCATTGCATTTGTATGTTGCATACAACTCTAAATTTATGTTACAATGGATGGAGAAGTATGCTGAACAAAAGAAAATAGAAGATGAAAAGGCATGGGCTGATATATATAATAGACATGGTCAAAACTCTAATAGAGGACTTCCTGCATGCCATAAAAGAAAATGGCCAGATAGATGCTCATGGCATTGGTTAAAGACAAATGTTGAACACGAGGCAACCAAGGGAATGAAAGCAGTGACAAAAAAACAAGTAGATTTCGTTAAAGGATCTATAAATGGGGAGGTAATATACAAATAAAGTATTATGATGAAAATTGTTTAATCTAAAGATTTTTTTATCGTTGAAACTAGTTAGTTAACTTTGTGTCCTTGAATCTAATTGGATAATATGTACATATGCATTTAGGTAACATATTACAAAGCAATGTGGATTAGCGGTCATCATTTTCGAATTAGGAAGATCGATGAGAAGCGGAAAACTTATGATAGTGGAATTTCAGCACCATTTGAAGTGGAGTGTCGTTCACATGCATATGACACAAACACAATCACGAGTACACTTCGGTATTATGGAGTGTTGGAGGATATAATAGAGCTTGATTTCACATCTTTTAAAAAAGTTATTTTTCGTGTTGAATGGTATAGGCTCATTGAAGTGGGCCTTGACAAAACTATTTTGTTGCATGAGAATGGATTCAATATGATAAATACATCGAGGTTTGAATCTACTTCTGAACCTTATGTGTTTCCAAACCAATGTAGTCAAATATTTCTTGTTCCAAATTTAGAACACCCTGGCTGGTCCTTTGTGATAGATTATGATCCAAGAGGGCGAAGAGTCACCTTTTCCGAAGATGTAGAAGGCCATGATGTAATTGAAGAGGTAGAAGATCCACTTGAAGACATAGATGACCAAGTGGAGGATGATGATAACATGACTATTGATGATGAATATGAACAAGATGAAGTTCCAAAAGGACAAGAACAACATTTTGGTGATCAAATACATGAACATGATGAGTTTATTGATCATCATTTACCTATGGCTGAAGGGGATGAAGATCATGAGAACCATGGTATTAATTTATTTGTGGATCTGGGGCCCATTAATTATGGTGTATTCATGCCTCCAGATGAGGAAATTGTAATGTCAGATGAAGATGATTTTATTTAATCATAATGTAAACCTTAAATTCATTGTAAGGACATAACACAATTTGATATATTTTATGAGTGGATTGCTAATGTTTTTTTCTCTATGTCAATGCATACATTGCACATGTTTCCTTGTTTCATTAAATGTTTCCTTATTGAAGATTATATGAAGATGCACACCTTTTGGTCCTTTTGAATATATATATTTTTGGATACATGAAATGGCCAACAAAATGTCAAAGCAGTTCTGTTTTGCTGCTCTCAACATGCAATGGCCAACAAAATGTCAAAGCATACCTTACCAATTTAGTATTGCATATGTTATTATTCATTTGTTAGTGAAGTTGTTCAATGTTACATA
The DNA here is from genome assembly GCA_018340775.1 of Taxus wallichiana var. yunnanensis. Lineage (NCBI taxonomy): Eukaryota > Viridiplantae > Streptophyta > Pinopsida > Cupressales > Taxaceae > Taxus > Taxus wallichiana. Next base: position 1,034,170,618 of record CM031242.1, read on the forward strand.
CAACTTTGAAGTTTTTTTTGACTATTAATAATTTTGTTTTATGATATTTTGAAGGATCGTGGCAGGCCCTCTACATATGCACTAGAAAATCCTAACATGAGAGTGCCGCCGACAAGTAAATCCCGTACCATACTTTCTACATCCAACATTGAAACATTTAGTATTCCAATTCCGTCAAGCATGCCAACACATAATATAGCACCAGAGTTAAGGAGTAACCCTTCATGTGTGGGTTCTCTCCGAATTCACCCTCCAACACCACAACATGCTTCCTTGACAAGTATCATAGAATCACAAGCCAAAATTTTAACGCTCCTACCAGATACTCCTGAATTTTATGAAGTTAGACAGGAAGTAATTAAGCAAATTCATGCATTGGAGTCTACATTGCTGGAAAGTACAGTCTTCTTTGCACCTGAACAGTATGCTTATGATAATTAATTATGTATAAAATATTCCTAACAGTCCTAATTATCATTCATGTGCTATAAAACAGTCATAACAGCAATTTTTCATATTGCATGGTTTACAATAGTCCTAACAAACATTCATGCTCTATACATACAGGAAGAAAATGGCATGCCCCTTGATGTACCTATATGGGAAGCTACTGTGACCCCTACGACTGCAACAATCTCCACAGTGAACACAAAAGGAAAGAAAGAGGTTACAATCTTGTTAACCTCGGATGGAAATGTCTTAAAAGATGAAATGGGGTCGAAATTTTTCCAATTTCTATTTCATCGCGCAGAATGCCTATTTGGAAATACCATACAAGTGGATTGGAGAAAGCAAGCCAATTCTAAGAAAGATGAACTCTTTGAAGATGTCATAAAAGAGTTTGGAAATCCCGTTTTAACAAGGATTTCATAATGGATTATGCACGTAAATTCATTCATTCTAAAAGAGACAAAATAAGGTCAAAGCTAACAAATGACTTGAGATATCCCGACCATCTTGGATCACTAACCAAACAACATGGGATGAGCTTATCAAAGATGCCAAATTCAAGAGAAAGTCCTTCAAAAATCCAAACTACATGCCATCTGCACGAGAAGGAGGTAAAAGACGCCTTCGAGATACAACAAAGGCTACCCAAGCTAGGTTGTCAAGTATTGGGTCCCATAAATTGGGGTCGGGTGGGTATAATAGTATTCGTGGGAGCTTGGTAAGTGAATAATTTCATTTAATTTTTTTATATTTTTTGGTGACTTGAATGTATTGGATGACAAATGATACTTGATAAATTAAAATGTCTTTGTACACTTAGGTTCACCACTTTCGAAAGGAAGCTTCAGATGAAGATCTGAAATATGCACTAATGCATGGTTCCCAAGGGCTCCGGCAACATATGATAGATCGAGGGGAGAAATTGGTCATTGAGCATGAATCTGAGGTAAGTTTATTATAGTATTTGATGACATAATAAAACATTTAAGTATCAATGTTGTGATAATTTAATTAACTAAAGTATGTTGTTTAATAGGATGTGCAACAATCAAACTCCTTAAAGGGTGCAACTGACAGTGAACATGAAGATGCCACAGAAGGATGTGATGATTTTGTTGTTGGACAAAATGAATCGATTGACCTTCTTGGAACTCATCTGGAAAACAACCCAGAAATCCAACAGACAAGAGTTCAGGATGATTATCATGTTGCACCATCTATTATAGTTCCTCGTCAAAAGAGGACAAAAAAGAATAGACATTTTTCCTATCCGGCTAAATAGATTTAAATTGACTGTTATTTTATGAATTATTGGCTATTTCATTACCAGTGAACTTATTGGTTGTTTTATGATTTGAATTTTAAGTATTTTAATTTCACAGATGTGTGATGCAAACTCATGCAGGCTTCTTCTAATCAGATTTGTATTATTAAATTTGTAGGCTTCTTCTAATCAGATTTGTATTATTAGCTATGTATTATTATTATTTCCCTGACTTTGGAATCAGTTTCTTACTTGAATTGGCTATGGGAGGGGAAGGAGGAACCCCAACAAAGTCTGGAAAACAATCTTCTACACCACAGGTAGGAGGGGAAGGAGGAACACATGCAAAGATGGAAAAGCCATCTTCTACACCACAGGTAAGGATTGCTATTTTATTTGGCTAAGATCCATGTCCACCTTATATTGCATTCAAAGAATAAAAAGATAAATTTAGTATAATTTTTCTATATTTTCAGTGTTTATTCTGAATCTTTAGGAAGTATGCGTTGTTGAAGCATTCAACTAATATTATGGAGTGGTAAATGTACTGGTCTTAGCCATTATTGTCACCTTATGCGGTAGCCCCTCCATGTGCTGTTGTGTATTTTCCTGGAGGAATTTATGGACATCCCTCTGTGCCTCCTGTAAGTTCTATTGCCTTGGATCATGTAATGCATGTCTTTTCTTTCATTGTGTTTTTCTTTCCTAGTAGGTTGATAGTGAAGGAAAGGACCACTCCCTGTGTTACCTATTGTTGAACGAGAATTTTTGGAAAATGCATGTAATCATCATTTTCTTGAGCTGGGAGCATTCCATAGGTATTTGGTGAACGTATAGTTTCTTCCTGCCCAGCTCCCTTCTATATAGTTTTGCTTTATCTTTTATGCTCGACAATTTTGTAGATGGTGTTTTATGGTAGCTATGTATATAGATGGTACAAGGGTACATATGCAGAATAAACCTGCACGGGATATGCGGGGCATACATTCTTTTTCAAAATAGATTGCATTCACGAGGAGACATGTCGCAATCAACTTATAAACCTGGCCAGGTGGGGACCATGTTGCTTCTGTTTTTATTTGTCAACAACCCACATCCCAAATTCCTTGTCAACTGTCTTATGATTAACAACATCTCTCCTGTAGCAAGTGAATTTTTACTCTAAACAATCAGTAATTCAGAAGTCCACCAGCCAAGCATTTGGCCTTGAAACCACCTAAACATGCAAACTAAACCATACATTATGTCTGTCACAAAGCTGTTGTGCAGTCCTTGCAATGCACCTGTTCCTTTTGGCTTATTACCATTCGCATATATTCCTTGATAATCTACAAAACAATAGTTGCTATGTATGTTGTAGCAGGTGGTCACATGCAGGAGGAGCAACAGCAGCAGATGGAGGGCATGGCCAGTGATGAACTGTCCATGAAACGAAGCAGCGATTTCTTCAATGCTCTGCAGGTTTCATGGCCTGCTTTCTTCTGTTTTTTCAACTTTTTTTTTTTAAAGAACTTCTCAACCAATGTTTATGTTGTGTAATGCAATGCAGGAGCTGAAGAATTTAAGGCCACAATTTTACCATGCGGCTGATTATTGCGAGAAGTCATATTTGGTTGATCAATATAAAAGAAAGTAAGAATCCATAGACCTCTGTTTGGTGTCAAAAGAAACTGTAGTGTTTTCAAGTATGTTTCAGAGTTCTTTTGCGCTTTACTTTGTCTGATATATTTTACCCATTTTTATTTTCTGTTCACTTTTGATGGTAGGTGCCAGACCCTATGCTTTGGCTCATTTTTGGGTGGTTTTTGATGAATGGCTCCATCCCTTTGGCTATATTTTGGTTTTTTGTTCAATTTGGATGTTAGGTGCCAGCTCCTCAATTTTTTGGCAAATTTTGATGAAATGCTACAACCCTTACTTTCCTTGTTTTAATGACATCTTTTATATTATCAGCCTAGTTATGGGGTTGTCATTTTGCTTGGTACACACCACCTTTTTCTCTGTGAGTATGCTCTATTACTGTTTCCTGTTTGGATAAATTAGAGAAACATCAAGGCTGGGGCCTGCTCTGATCTCGAGTCATCAATTTTGAGGGTTTTTGTGGATTTAAGTGTTGGTGGGTTTCTTATTTGTACACTCCCGCCCATTCCAAGGCTACTCGCCAACCTGCTGTCTGCTCTAAGTTCTTCTCTCTACTTCATCATGATATTTAGGACTCCTCTGATTTCGAATGAATACATGTCCAACACCTTGTCGCCATTATTGGTTATAGTTGCATCAGTATAAGTTGACCCCTGTAGGATCAAATATACCATTCTAAGGGCTGAGTTGGAGTTCTAGAAATCGGAAAATTCACAGCTGAGCTGATAGTTGAAAGTATCCACATTGTTACATAAATTTTCCTAACTTCTTCTAGTCACTTTTCCATCAATAAATCTAGTCTGCAGTTAATTTTGTTGTGATTTCTTCGTTGGACAGTCACATCAATAAAGGAAGTGCCTGAATTCCCTTAAGCCAGAGATTGTCCCAAATAGGGGACATTACAGCAATAAATATTTGAATGTATTAATATGAAGCAAATTACATAGTAGCTGAAGATGAAAATGACTGTTGTTGTGTACTCATCATAGTCTTGAACAATAATACATTAAGCAAGGAAGAACATGAGAATCCATAACTAGCAAGAACATAGTAAGGGGAACAAGGAACTTATAAAACCATTTGTAGCCGACCAGACGTGTAAGACTACTATTATCATACTAAAATTAGAAAGGTAGTAGTACTTGCCTTCAAATATAATATATAAAGAATTTATAGATCACTTTCCTGTTCCCCAACGTCATATTCAGACACTCTGCCTCACCATAGAATTAAACAAGAATACGATGGATAGGGCTTAAATGGAAAGTTGGCAACACCCCATAAGTGGAACTTTCCAAGCTTCTTGAAAATAGACAAATCCATAATGATTGTTGTTTGCTGAGTACTGTTGTGTGTTACTAACAATTTCAGTGGTACAGTGTCTGAAACAGAGTATGAGACAGAGAATGAGGGTAGATTCGTATTTTCTAAATACAGTTTTCGTAATAGCAAATACAGTGTCTGAAACATAGTATGAGACAGAGAATGAGGGCTTCTGCTTATTGTGGCAGAGAAGTATACGAATGGCAAATGTCTGTAATTTTTTATATAAAGAGACTCTGATGCCCTCTGCACTATGGGTAATAATATCTCACATTCTGTTTCTTTCTTGCTTTGACTGAAATCTGGGTGTCTTACTATCATCACCATCTTTCAGTGTAACAGAGATAGCGATAGTGATAATGAAGAACAGTATATATGGAAGTCACGGGCTGGGGATCTTGGAAGAGGAACCAAAATCGAAGAAGACCAGGTACAAATTGTATCTCCTCCTATCACATATGAATTTTGTGTGCTTTTATTTGAATAACGTAAATACGAGTTCAGTTCTTTCACTAATAATATAAATGTGAGTTCAGTTCTTTCACTAGAAATACAAAATATTAGTTGGTAAAAACATAATTGGATATAGATTTTAAACCTAGTGGGACCATCCCCATCACACCACTGCTAAACACAGTTGCACGGTTTCACAATAGTTCTCTTCCACTTGTTCCAGAGCTTTAGATACTCCTGACCTTGTTCGTCGGGACAAACAAGATGAACAAATACCAATGAAACAAAACTTTAAATGAGAAACCAATATTAAACAATATTTAGAATAGAGAAAATAATGGATCAGGAGCAATTTTTAAATAATTAGTGTGTTATTTTCATGACATTACTCCTGAGGGAGATGCATGGTTATTTATTTTTTGCATGGTGCAGAGTTTTCACATGGGTGTTGTGGATTTTGGATGTTCTACTTATGCATTGGGACTAAGCTACACAGTTTGTCTCTGCACTGCAGGTGCTGTGTAGATGGCTGATGCTGTGCACATGCCACAAACTAGCACATTATTGTGTAGGTTACACAGAATGTGCTGATGCAATATTGTGTTGTTTGTGGAGTTGCACTAAAATCTAGCTCACGGGGTCTTGCCTTACACCCCTCAATCATGCAAGTGCAAACGCTCAACCCCAATGTCGTCTATTGAGCTGCATAGGGTGTATCTTGGTGGTGTGAGGGACTGCACGATGGTGACTTTGCATGAATTGCCAAGGTGCTCAAGGTAAGAGTGGTGACGTTACATGAATTGCCAAGGCGCTCATGGCAATAGGGTTTTTGTTTTTTTGTTGGTCAAATGCTGCAATGTATTGAATCCACATTGCATAAGGTTTTCTTATTCAATGTTAGATCTGATCAGTCATTAGAGAAAATTTCTGGTAGTCTCAACGAGCGCAACTTCAACTTGGCGTTTGTATTTGTTCGATTTCAATCTAGTTTATCTCTACATATTTTGCATTTGTATTTGTTTGTATTTGTTTGTATTTGTTCTGATATTTTGCAGTCACAAGGGACACGTTTGGAGTCGCTTGGAAGAGGAACCAAAATCACTCTCTTCCTCAGAAGACCAGGTACAAATTTAATCTCTCCCCCACTCAAATTTTGTATGTTTTTGTTTGAATTTCAACCACTATAATTATCTAAGTTCAAGTATTTTTCTCTTGAAAACATAATACTAGTTTGTAAAAACATAATTGAAGCTAGATATAACACAGTCAAATAAGATTTACGACTACATTGTTTTCCCACGGAGGATATAACCTTAATTTTTGCTAGATAAAAGTTTGAAATTATTGTGGAGGGGAAGTGATTCGTTTATTACTCCTGTACATGCAAGTCATTTGGTTTTACCACAGCCGAGCCATACCAGGAAGACGTCTTGCCTCACATCTATATCCATTTGAACGCAGCTCTATCCACGATAGAACTGTGTCAGTCTAGTAGACAATAGTTTTAAAGCTTGGAATTTGAAGATCATAATTCTCCACATCGACGGTTTTGGCATCCATATCTGCCATTGACATGTATGTCATTTCCTTGTATGTTCATATTTGTATTGTTCTTGCTGTGATGATACAGTCATTGTGTGGAGCTCTTACCACTATGATTTGATAGGCAAGAATTCATTGTCGATTACTTTGATGGGCGATAGATTTGCGCTATACCTATATAGTTGATGCAGATGTCACTAGACTATAATTATATGCATACATCTGTGTATCTGGATAGTCTAACCTCAACATCCAGCAATCAAATCCCTTCACTATCGTACAAGTTCATTGGCTCCTCTTCGCTTGTATGCAGTTTTTTTACTTGCTATCTATTGCCATGCAAACACGTGCATGCATGTGCCATCCGCTGTTGTGAAGTGGTTTTCTTTTAAGTGGGTTTGCAATGTGTATTTTGAAAGATCTCTTCTATGTGGATTTCAATACATGCGTAGATCTGGTACAACATAAATTGAGCCCCTCTTTTGTTAATAGTAGTATAAAAAAGATTCAACGCTTCATTCTACTGTGCACACCTTCCAATATCTACCATCTGAAACCACTCTTCTTAGTTTCAACAAAGTACATGGTATTGGTGTGTTATTATTTCTTTTCTAAACTTGCAGTAATAATTGTAATTGTAATTGGAAAATTACCATGTCTTACGTCTCTCGCATTAATATTTTTCTTCTTCCTCCCGCATTTGTAATTGTTATATGCTCTAATAGATATGTTGCATTCTCGGTAAAAATATTTTGCTTTGGCTACTATAAATTCTGTGATTGTAGATGTTCTTTGTTATGAATTATATGTTAATTGTTTTTTTCTATGTGCAGGGAGATATCTAATCACCTAGAAGCATATGTTAGAAGATCGTCTCTTTTTTCAGCATCTCGCATATTGATAGCTCTCCATCCATCATTTATAGAAAAATATTTAAGTGGTGGTGATGCTGAGATTGCTAAAGGGTTGGAATGGATTCACACTTGGGCTCTTCGTGTTGCGTAAGTTGATTCTGACTTTGAGTGTTATGCGGTATGTACCATATTAAGTTTAGTGGAATTATTGATTAGTCTCTACTGTAAGTTACACCTTACAGTTCATGATCATCCATATCTATTTCAGTATTTATTTGATAAACAAACAGAAACTGAATGTGTTAATAACTATTGACGATTTTAGATATACAAACTTTTTTGAGGCATATAGCATTTAACATTTAGGATTTATTATCTTAACAAAACACCTTGGAGAATTGAACCGATCGAGGAAAATACCAATTAATTATGTACTCCATATGTACTATTTTAGACCTTTTGGGTGATGACAAAAAAACATCTGTAGAACAGTGAACAATATGCAAAACCATTTTTAATGTCATCCATATTCGTCTTACAACAGCATGTTCAAACAAGTCTGCATAGTCTGCACTACTGCAACAGTTGAACAAGAGTTTCCTTAAGGACATGTTAATAATGTATGTTATGGAATTGGCTTAAAGTAAATGTCAGTCTTGAAGTAGCAGAGTCAATCTGAATTATCTATGGTGGTAATTAGCTTCTCTCAATATTTCTCTCCTTACAATTTGAATGATTTTTTATTCTTATCATCACTGCCATCTTCTTTTGGGTCAACGATGGAGGAGGAAACTTGAATATTGCTGAAATTTTAAGGTCATTGTAAAGAGTGGATAAATTGTCTATGTTCATGTAGGATAACATGTTTTTACTCACGCTATGCATAATCACTTTAATATGTGCCAGTCAGCTTCTTGTTTGACTGGAATAAATACACCATTACTTGTTTTACATATTGCAGGTTTAGTAAATGCTGGAAATTGTGTTGAGTTGGCAGCACATCTTAATGTTGATGGATTTCTAGTCGGAGGGGCTTCTCTGAAGGTTGGCTACAAACTGTTTTACCCTCTTTATACATTTTCGCTGAAGTTTTTCAAGCTCTCCAGATTGTTTACTTCAATACAAACTTTTCTCATCCTGGCCTACAAAAGCTTGTGGTCAAGTTATGCTTGGAGGTGACTATACTCTTTGTTATGTGAGCTTGTATCATCAAAATAACTTAAAATATAAGAGCAATGTTATTATGTATTATATTTTCAAGTTACCCATCACATTATGCAAAGGCTCAGCATAGGCATGCCTTGTTATTAAAGATGGCCTTTTTTATGAAAGGTTGATGGTTTCTTGTTATATGTTTAATTCAACCTCAGTATTTTAATGAGATGTTTGTCTGTTATAAATTTTCAAGTGACAGTTGATAAATGCAACAAGTCATTATAATCTTTGTTTTCATGTAGATTAAAGATGAGTTGCTTGGTGTTATTGATAGTAGAGAATTGTATCAAAGTTGAGACAATCAAAGCGAAGAACATGAAATGACAACTGCCGACAGAGAGACACTGACTCAAAATTAAAGTTAAGAAAAAGAACCTCAAAGTAGCACCAGAGAAGCAGACAGATCACTTGAAGTTGGGGGTGGAGAGGTGTTCATATTGTATGCAAAGGGTTAACGGCATTTAGGCACCCTTTTGTATTTTATTATTGTATTTAAAGGGTTAACAGTATTTAGACACCCTTTTGTATTTTATCTTATTTGATATTAATAAAGTGTTTGTTGACCCACTTGTTAGGCACAAGATTCAAATCAAATTGTTTTTAATTTATAATATTCCTTACCAGTCTACTTTGACATCATAAACGATATGTAGCCGTCGATTGCACTATATGATATTTGGTTATTATTTATTCTTGAAATTCAGATTTTTCATTCTTTAAATTTGTATCGTCTCTAGAGAGACAATAAAAATTGAAATTAGTATTGTCTCTAGAGAGACAAAATTAGTATTTTGTATTGTCTCTAGCGAGACAATAATGATATTGTCTCTAGAGAGACAAAAACGATATTGTCTCTCAAGAGACAATATGTATCAACCTATATTGTCTCTAAAGAGACAATAATTAGAGACAATATTAGAGACACCCACTTTGAGACAATAATAGAGACAATATACAACTTTTTTATTGTCTCTATTTGAGACAATTTGGTCAAGTATTGTCTCTATTATTGTCTCAAAACACCCCCCCTTGTAGTAGTGTAGATTTCTTAGCTTATTGACATTGATTCCTCTTTACCACAGATTCTTGAGACGAAGGCTGAAAAAGTTGAAGGAAACTCCTTCCCATCTCAAATAATGAGAAACCAATTCTTCGATTGCCCCCTGCGATTCACTACCCGCACACAGTGGAAAATCTGCACCAGAACCTTCTCCTCAGTTTCCTAAGAATGCAATGGTTTTTATCCTATCATTTACTATAGTAAATTCGTTACAGGAGTATTTCTATTTATATATTTATATGATTTTCACTGCAGGACAGGGATATTTTGGAATTGGAAGAAAATCAAGATCGATCAGAAATGGGTCGAAGATAACCGAGGAACATTGACGATTTCTTCATGCTGAATGCAGCGCGAATTGCAAGGGGATCCGCCATAATTTTTCTGCAACATTTATCATTCTTTCTAAAAATTGCAGTTTTGTTGGTGTTCCATGTTTCTGCTGCACTTATTTTCTGCCCAGAGTTAACGACAGATGGGGTGTTTAGTTAAAATTCAGACAAATGGGGTGTTTACATATAAAATTCAGTTTCCAAATATTTTCTTGTCCTCAGACAACACAAAATTAAATCCTTCAGAAGGCTTGGAAGAATTATCGCTCATCTTTGACTTCTTGACAGATTTATGTTCGGAATTTAAAAATTCCTTCTTGGAATTTGATGCCTCTTTCTTCCTGACCAGATCCTTACCGTCCTTTGAGTTTCCTGTTTTAAATGGTTCTTCATCATTCTTCGCAGTATAATTATTTGGCTGGAATACTAGACTAGCCAATTTTTCATAAGCTTTTAAAGAATTCCTACCTAGGTGGGGTTTCTTACATTTTCAGTATATTTTAGTATTTTTTGTTTAATTAGAGTACTCGCTTATTTGACAGCATTAAGCTCATTTTTTTGAAAAACATCCCACTGCAATATCTTTGTGTGCATATTTGACTATTGGAAAGATCAACAATTTTTTTACAGATAGACAGTGGCGGAATCAAATCTTTGTAAATCTTTCTTGTTGAAAATTGCCTCAACTGCAACACAGGTATTTGAAATGTGCGAAAACAGGATTTACCTCCAGAAAAGTCCTTTTATAGACAAGGGCCATATCTTACAAGGGAAATGGTATACTTGTCAACATCAAATCTCCGATAAAAAAAAGTAATGTGCAGATTCCAAGTCTTCCTGTGAAGGCTACATATTTTTCTTATCTCTATATGTGCAGAGAACATTGCATTTCCCTATAATCGCATTCTTTACAACATAAAAGATTAGAAGTTCTGAATTTCAGAGTACCTATAGTAAGTGAGAGAAAGAAGTGCATCCTGAACCAAATACACAAAATGGATACGGATAAGAAAGGCATGCCCCACAATATCTAATAACATTGGGGATTCTTATATATCAGTCTAGAAAATTATGAAAGGATGAATATTATATTTTAAGATATGTTTACATTTTGATTATTCAACTCCAATTGTGTCATCAAGTTCTATTGCTTTTGGTTTACAATTTGCAGAGATGGAGAAATTCAAACATGATGTCAATTGGAAACTTGGAACAATAAATGAATTTTGGCCCATCCTCCATACTTATCTGCTCAACATTTGAATTGTTTGAATTATGGTGGATGGAAATGGATTTTATTTTTATTAATATCACAGGTTCCTTCCCTCTTGTTTTAGTTATCCATCTTATATTTTTACTTGTTTCTTTTCTGATCTGTAAAAGTATATTGCAATGGATTGCAAGTTCTTACACGTGGTGATAAAAAGGGGGAAAAATTAATGGCTTACCGAGTCCTTGAAATGTATAGAATGACTCATTCTGTACTAGCGATTAGCATTGGTATGCCCTAGGCCCATGTTTAAGGCACCCGTGGCTCGTTATAAATATGATGAAGTAGTTATTTTCCTTCATATCTGTGCCACACTAGACCTTATTGAACTCCTCTGTTAGAACGTAGTAATATGGTTTGGCAAGGTCCGAGTTATCCGAGCTTGGTCATGAAGTCTAAACTCAGGAATGCAAAAATGTCACATCCTTCTATTTACTTTACATATACACCAATTTGTTCTTCTCACCACCTTTATGGAAAACATATAAATGTTCCTCATATGTGAGGTGTTTCTTTATGATGTCTTTTATGTCTATTGATTCTAATATTCCACTGACCATGTGGATAATGAACTTCTATATACGTTGCGAAGATTTCTTGCTGTGAGTATTTTACTTCCATTGCTTCCTTTTCTGAGAACTAATTTTGCAATGTAGTCATTAAAAAGAATCAAAAGATACTTTGTTGCTTCCCTCAACCCTCAAAATGTATATAATTCATGAGAAGTTTTGTTCTAGCTATTAGCATTGTCATACACTAGGTCCATGTTTAATGTGCCCATGGCCTTAGTCATGTTTTAAAGGATATATTCCTCCGTCATTTTGTTCACTACTAAAGTAATGTTAAAAGTTAGGGAAAAATCAATTTTTAAAAAAAGATTGTAGATAGTTAAATACTTAAAATTTTGAACGTAAAAGTAATTCGAAAAGACACCACCATTATGTCGTAGAATACCTTGAGTTGTGCAAAGAATCACTTCATTAATTAAAAAAATCTTTGCTTTCCATTCGGTAAATAAAAATATTTACTCAAATAAATATCAGTGGCAGCCAGTAGGTACGTGGGAAAAATTTGTGGTTTGCCAAATAATTAAATGCATTTCGCTCATTCTGATTTGACTCACTGCTTTCACATCCCAACAAAATTGGCAACAAATCTCGCCGACTAATGGAATTTCAAATTGTCGGCTGTTAAATCAAATTTTGTTGAGGGTTCATTCTACCTAAGTTTTTAAATTATTTTTTGAATGATTTTTTCTATAGATTTGTATATTTTCATATATTTATAAAGAATTATTAAAAATTGTAAATTTTTAGCATGTCATTATTTACGGCTATCAATTGTTTTTACTAATAATATACAATTAAAATTTAAATAAAAAAGCCTACTGCCTATCAATTTCCAGGCCTATCGCCAGTGCCGCTACTTGTCACAATTTGCATACCTTGGAAAGTCTGCTTTTGAATGTCTGCCTAAAATATTCACACGAAGGAATATTTCTACCCGCGTGTAATCTCCGCGATATCCTTTGACTCCTCCCATGAACTTATACATGTTTAATAATTTTGCATTGTGTTGAATATTTTAATTTTTAACCTATGAACTAATTATTTTGTTAACTCCGTTTACACATTTGTGTGTTTTCATATAACTATATTTTTCAACTTGTAGAGACAATTATCTATTTTTGTCAATTATTTGAAGCAAAATGGAGTGTGGTACGTATATTATCGATGTAATGTATTTTAGAGAGATCTCAAAAAGTACAACCTTGTTTATCAATATGTCAATGTCCATATTTTCTTTTTGAAATAACAACGCTTTTTTGTGGGATAGAACATCCAACAATCTTAGGTGAATTCACTTATTCATGTTGCGGGACTCAGTATCATGTTTCGAGATGATATAGTAGTTGAATTTGATAACCACAAAACATGGTTGCTCATGTGGTTGTGTCATCTTTATAAACCATTATCTCAACCCATTCTCCACAGTTTCCCAAGCAACAAAAGATGTCATCCGCAAGAGTTTTCCTTCTAGATTTGTAATTGACACCACCTCCTCATTGTTGTGATGCTCTTTATTGAAGAGGACTTTACAGTGGTCAACATCGATACCCACATCGGTGTTACATCAAAGTAATGTCATTACAAACATTAAACGATGTTGTAGAACATTGTAGACGATAAACATATAAAATAAAGGAATCTTCCCACACGAAGGTGTCTCTGAGAAATACACACCTCATGAACAATAGTGATAGGGTTTTACATCAACGACCGAATGAATTTGAGCCACTATTGTCTATTATGCTCAAATTTTTGGTATTGTCCACTGGGTTGTAGTCACAAAGATAAGGCTTTACCCTATAGTCTCTCTATTGCCATTTAGTTGGGACTTCAAATGATTCAAGTGAAATACTCATATAATGGTTTATTTGTTGCCTACTTTCCATTGTAATGGATAGTATGTAATTTGTATGTGATTCTATGGACACCGTAAACAAAGAATGTAATTATCAAATACAAATTGCATACATTTTCAATTACATTGAGAGGGATGTCTATTTTTTTGTTCTAAAACTATCATTTCGGAGCATTCCACTTCTAAAATTACCTTCTCTCTTCAGAACTTTGTTTTTCACATGTTCCTTCATATAATTAATCCGACTAACCCCCCCCCCCCATTCTCTCCCATGCCCTTAATTATTTTATCCCCTTACCCTTCACCTTATGTGCCACCCGTCTACCAGGGAATGGCCGCCCAAAATGCCTGCAGACCTGTCATTTCCCATGTAAAATAATAATGCACTTTATTTGGGATCCAAAGCCTTTTACCACTTTGAAACCCAAGTCAAAGCTATAAATTTTAGCAGAAATTGGAGCTTCCGATAGGATATGCGCAAATGGGTTTGTTAAAAATGTTGTTAAATATCTTAAGCAAATGCAATTATCAGGTGTAAAACCGGATTCCATCTCCTTTTCCAGCATCCTCCCAACGTGCGCTAAAATGGGAGCTCTAGAGCAGGGTATTGATATCCATCAAAGCATAATAAAAATAAATTTTATTGTCAGATGTTGTAGTCACAAATTCTCTGGCTTAGATGGATGTAAAACATGGTTTTGTTGAAAGAAGGTATTATACAAGGGAGCCTCCAATTTTCAGTCTTAATCTCACTGCATTGTGTAGAAGGGCAGTGGTTCTGTCAGTGCCTCCAGCCATAGAAAAAGGAGAATCCATTATTATTATTGTTTTACTTTATCTCCTTGTTTTCCTGCATATGACGCCATGGGTCTAAGTATGGTATGCTTAAATCCCATTTCCACAACCTTTTTTACAACACCTCCTCTAACTGGGAATATGGAAAAATGACATGAGTTTGAGATTAACAGTGGGTGGTTTTGGCATTGTATGATTTTATTTATTTCAGCGTTGATTTGTGGAAGCATGTGCCTGGCAAGCAAGCTATTGAAAAATGCCTCTAGGGGGACGTCTTTCCTGGGGAGGCAATAAGTGTAGGCTATGCACAAATTGGTTTTGTAGAAATGGCTTCAAATAATTTCAGAAAATGTAAAGAGAAGGTAAAGAGCTAGATTCCCAACCCCTTTCTGGTGTTCTTATGCATACAGATATGCAGGTTATGAATGAAGTGGGTTTGTTAAAAACACTTTAGAAATTTCGAGCAAATGCAACTAGCAGATTTAAATCTAGATTCCCGCATCTTTTGTCAATGTCCTCCTCTACTTGCGTTATTCATCGCCTGAATCGCTGCTTCCTAATGCTCAGCTAGGCATGGTTTCTAGTTGGGTTCGAGTTGTTTTAAGGAGCTTGAGATGGGGATTGAACTGCTGGTTCCTAAGTTGTATTTCAATTTTTCCCTTGGAGTGTGAGGAGGAGAAGGTCTTTCTTCACTACCAGTAGGCTTCTAACCCGTGCAGAATAAGAGCTTTGTAATAAGATATGTGTACTAAATGTGGAAACTTAGATTAACATGACAAGTGTTGGTCGGGGTGGTTAGAAGGATTCAAATATCCTAAGCAAGGATGTGTCTTGAATGGTCTAAAAATAGAGGGGTTTTGTTGCATGCGGACTGATGGAATACTAAAAGAGAGATGAAGCTTGTGGAATGTGGGTGAACCTACTTGGAGAATCTCAAACATTGCGGACGTTAATATTATTAGGCATGGTCTCCTTACCTTTTCTTTATAATTTTTGAAATTTGGTTTTCATTTGCATGAAATAAATTTAAAACATTAAACCATTCGGATAATTTTATAAATGGATATGTAAAATTTAAATAAAGTAATCAAAAAATAAAATAAAACTCCACCTTGTGATTTTCAAACCGATTTACAATTTAAACATTAACCGTGGTTGCTACCATAACCTTATATAATGATACTTGAGTGTGAAATAGATGTTTGTCCGTGGTATTGTACGAGAGCTAGATGATGTCGTCAAATCAAACAACCATTTTTTCTACCTTACAAAACTAGAAAAATGATTTCTAGAGACTTGCAAAACAACATTTTGAGCCTCTTTAAAGAGATGTCAAGCGTGGTATGTTTTATTTATATGTATGAGATTTGCATCAAGCATTTACACGGCCTCGTTTGACCCTTTTTTCTCTCTTCTTCATTTCTCTATGAGCCATGTCACTCCATTTTGCACTATTAGGGAGATGTTAAAACTAAAAAAGTTGTCTTTGTTTTGAACCATCCATTTGAACCTATGAAAAAAATGTTTATCCACATATTCGCAAACCTCTAGTATTTTTACTAGAAAATTTCTTATAACCTTCAATTTGGGAAAAACACTCTTCTAGATAGTTTGGTGAAGGCATTTTATAGGCCTCGGGTCGCATTTGACTAGGTCAATCGGTGGCTCAACTAAAACCTATAGTGGGTCTTGAAAACCTTTTGCTAGTTCTCACTCCCATCGACTGTGAATTATCCATATATAGAGGAACTTTGGTGAATTCTCCTTATATATGCATTGTAGGAACGTCATTTTGGACATGGTTTTTCTCAGCCCTCAAGTTAACTTTTGATTGTTTTACAACTAGCAAATCATAAACTTTTCACCTCGAGCTAAAAATTGGTTATTGTACAATTATTGGTGTATAGGAGGACACGTAAAACCATCTTCTCGTGTATATGTTTTGAACTCTTCTGGAGGACAACGTTTCAAATTGGTTACTCTCACCTGGAAAGCCTAAATTGAACATTTTTGCAACTCAAGAAAACGTAAAAAAAGTTTAGGACCCTATCGGGTTACCAAACCATCATGGAAACTTGTTGACACTTGTAAATAATTGTTTGAAACTCTATCATGTGACTTTTGTGTGAAATTAACTTTTGGAAAAATAATGTTTCTCTCTCTCCTATCTCTCTCTCTCTCTTGGTTAAGAAATGAAGTGAAATCAAATGAAATCAAATCAATACATGTCTCTAACCCTCTCCTTTCAAATGCAAATTATTATTATTTTATAAATGGAAAACTAAAAATGTTAATTATGCTAGATCTAGGTGGATGTCATGCCAGCGATTTATCGTTGATTTCATGCTCACATGGTTTTGCAGGATGCAAGAAAGATGGAGAAAAGGTGTGGTGTAATTCATTGTTTATTATTATAATTTATATAGGTCATTGTAGAATGTATATATGTATAATGTATTTCCATGTTACATAAAAGTTTATATTTGAAATTTGGTAATATGTATGAGATGTTAGTTTTAGGTATACCTTGGGAAATGTGCATTTAATCATAGGTGCAATTTTAATTCATATTTACATATGGTAAAAAGGTTGATATATATATGTGTGTGTGTGTGTGTGTGTGTGTGTGTGTGTGTGTGTGTGTGTGTGTGTGTGTGTGTTAAATGAATTTGAATTTAATATCTTGTAGTGTATTTCCAGTGAACAATAGATGATTAATTAATTGGGGTGTCATGTTTTCCTTACCTTGAAAATGCAATAAAGAAATCCAAATGAAACAGTCAACCCTAGTTCAAATTTGTGCATAACTAACATGCATGTGTTAATCCCTTAGCATAGAAAACTAAGACCTTGAATGAACCTTGCACTTGATGACACCTCCTAGTTTAGGTAAATAAGAGCCCAAGAATGGGTTTATCATCTTAGTCGGTATGTTTAGTGACATCGTCATAAACCCGACAGATAGGAGTGACATGGTCAAACTTTATCTAGAGTAAGTAGAACTAGCACTTCCTTAGTATCCTAGTGGACTACCTTGTCTTCCAAAGTTAGATTTAGAATTAAATTTCTTCATCGAATGATTTTCTTGTGGGATCTAGATGACACAATGGAGCTAGTGAAATAGTTGTACTATTACTTAAACTCTTGTTAATGACCTCTTTAGATCCTCTCAGCTAAATGTGTTATCTTGGCTAGTGAAAGTATAGCGCATGGGTCCTTTGCAGAGGCTTTATTGGGTAAATATGTTTTTTTCACCTTAATCTGATCTTTTATAGGGCGTAGATCCCTAAGTGTAAATCAAATTAAACTAAACCATAGTTGTTTTGGAGGTTAACTGGTGGGTAGAAAATTGTAAGTAACTCTTTGCAAACGAAATTGATTTGAAAGATGTTGACTTAAGAGAAATTAGGAAACTGAAAACTTGGTTCCGTAATTCCTTGTTATGTCGCTTATGACTTTAAGAATAAAAGAAATTCCTCATGTGGAATCACAAAATGTGGAAACATGGGATCTCACTTTGAAAACAAATCACTTGTGGTTCATGTATGGTTCTAATGCTTCCAATCATGTACTTCTTTAAGATATTAGACAAGTACTTTCGTAACTCTTTTGTTACAAAGTGATGCCAATAATGAGACCATAGTAATGTTAGAGTAAAGCATATAAGAATAAAACAAGATTCGAGGTTAGGAATAATGTCACTCTTGGAGTCCTTGTAACTCAATTAGACATTTACTTGTGTTAAAAAGAATATGAATTTCCTTGGTGTGATCTAACTTTGAGTATATATATATATATATATATATATATATATATATATACATTCAATTGATGTGGGAATGTTGAATGGATTCAACAAGTTTTTGATATATCTTAACTACGATGGGAAATAAGGATATCATGATTGAAAAATGTTTTGGGAAAAGGTATCTTGAATCTAAATCTGCCTCAAATCCTAAGATTTATGTCTTGACATCATTTTAGATTCACTATTGTAGTAAGGGTAAAATTTAAACATTGAATAAACATTTGAGAAACATAAGCTTAACATAAGAATGAGTGAATTAGGAACTTTGTATGCATTTTGAAAGATGGCAAATAATAATGTAAGTTCGGAGATCATTGTGAGGGATAAAGAGATAATCTAAATGGTCGAACTGTAAGTTGAATGTGAAATTAATTTAAGAACTTGTAGGTGGAAAAATGAAAAATTATCCTTGCATAGTAATGTTCTTGGAATGTTAATCGTAACTAAGATGTAATCATGGTAATGATGTGTGTGGGCTTGCCAATCCTTGGGTCCCTTTTCTTGTGGTTGGGTCATTGCTAGCATTCGTTCATTAGGGAAAGTGTGGCATCAACATTTATATGGTGTTGGCATGTGTCTATGTGATTCGATGACTTTTGTAAGTGTCTTATGCGTTGTTGAGTTTCTCTGCTTAGAGCCTTGTGGTGTTGTGTAGTGAGCAATGTAAGTAAAAAAAAAATTATCCTAGTATTTTACTATTGTATTTGTGTGTGTAAAATTTTTGGCATACATTTGGTATCAGAGCGAGGTTCATGCTCTTGAACCTCTAGGACATATTGGAGTTGTGATGGTTTTCACATGGTGGTGGTAGATATTGGAAGAGTAATGTGATATAAGTGTGATGTGAACTATGTTGTAATTGTGATATTGTGAATGCACATGTTGTGTATGTCACTTAGTGCATATTGTTATCATGTTGATGTGCTTGTGATGAGAGTATTCACTCTCCTTTTCATGGATTCTATGAATAGTTCACGTGTGATGTACCGCCTTGTTGTGTTTGAAAAGAATTTTATTATGGATTACAGATTATTGTTGGAGCATTTTGGCATTATGTGATATGAAGGTGTATTGATGTATTACATGAAAAAATTGGTGTAAAGTGAATTAGATTGTATCGTGATGTCATCATCATGTTGTGATGAATCGTGTGTGTCACCATGTTGTAATTTCAATTGACTATATGTTGTAATGTTAGACATTGTGTTCCTCATACATATAATTCATGTGTAATATGTGATGGTTCATGTCGTGATTTAGGGGCATATGGTCAACGTATGATCCCTATTGTATAATGATTGCACTTTGGGTGCATTATGTGGTAATGTGATGTATCGTAACCCATGAAAGTAATGATTGTGTTATACCCTATATATATACCATGTAAGATGTTATGGTTAATGTGTGTGAATCACCATTGTGTTAGTGATGTAGTTATGTGTTATGTTGTGGACCCTACACTAACCGACCCTAAGGGAAATCGGTAAAAGGTGTATGTTTGGAGTGAGAAAATGTGTACCGTTGACCAGTCACTGAGCCAAGTACGAGATAGGAAGTGGAGTCTTACATAGGATGAAAACCCACTTTTGTTCATTTGGTATGTATGGCACTTGCTCAACGGGTGTCATGCATATTGTGTTTTCATGGACACCTTAGGCTCAAGTAGATGGTGACTTGTACTCCTTTCTCTCTCCTATATGGTTATCATATGGATTCAACCTAAGTGTAGTTATGACTATGTTGAGCCTTGTGGAAGTGGTGGAGGGATGATTAAACATAGATGATGATGACAATTGTATTATTTGATATGTTATTTTATGAGTTGAGGCTCGATGTCCGAGTGCCAACAACTCATTGAGTACCCCTTTGGTGGTCTGTATAAGGCCACATAGTTATTGTAATGTGTTATTTCTCTATACGTATTTTATTTGTAAATTGAACATTTTCTCTTTTCTTACAAGAACCAAATAGTTTTCTTGATTGACATGTTCTTATATTTTGGGCATTTTATTTGGTTGTTGCACTAACATGCAGATTTTTGCACTAACTATGGCTAATTAGCCATTTTCTTTTCTTAGTTTTAAATTTTTATCAAGTTTAAAAGTTTTATAGCCTAGCCCAAGGCTTAGGATTTTTCCACTTGGCATTTGAAATGGATTGTTATGTTGGTTCTAATGTCGTAATGTGTTGGAATAGGGTCATGGGATTCACCATGGAGTGGTGGAACCTATGGACCCACTTCATTGTATATGGGGTATGCCCCAAGGAGTTACAGATAACTAGTGGGTTGTTGAACCATGAGTTATTATGTCACTTGGGTTAGGGGTGTTTGGACCTTATGTGCCTAGGGCCATAGGGTGACCAACCTCTTTTTGGGAGCTAAAAGGAAAATTTATCTTTATTTTATTTGCTTGAGGGAGGCATAAGAGACTTGAGGGAGGTATAAGAGATTTGTGTGGGTGTGATTGATGCTTTGGGAGGTATATGGAGTTGTTATGTGATTCTTTGGGAGGTATATGTATTTGTTTTGTGATACTTTGGGAGGTATATGGAGTTGTTTTGTTGTATATGTATTTTTTGTGATGCTTTGGGAGGGTTATATGGAGTTGTGATTATTGGGAGGTATATGTATTTGTTTTGTGATGCTTTAGAGGTATATGGATTTGTTTGTGATTTTTGGGAGATGTGTGTATTTGTTTTGTGATGCTTGGGAGGTATATAGACTTGTTTGTGATGTTTAAGGGCATAAGTTGGTTAAGCTAGGTGTACTCTTGGATTTTGTTTATGTCTTGTGATGTTGTTTCCATCTTGACCTATATAGCTATAGTTATGGTTTTTAGTTATGTGAAACCCCTGTATGTGTACATGTTGGGAATTCCATGTTGTTGTAGTCTGCTTATGTTATGAGTACCTTTGTGTCAAAAGCATGTGTGACAAGTACTATGTTGTGAGGGCTATGTATGTTCTTTCCATGGTTTGGTTGAGTTCTTGTGATGAGATATAGTCGTGAAGGTACATATCATGATGTCTTGTGAACCATTAGTGTTTTGTTTGGTCTTTGTGTGGTATCTTGATGTCAATTTTGTTGGGAAACCATGAAAAATGCATAAAGTAAAAATCCTAAGAATTGAAATAATGAAATTTTAAGATTCAGAGATTAAGAAATACTTTAAAGGAAAAGACTAACTAAGTAATAAAGTAAAAGAAATTTCAATCTTCACAAAACATTAAAATTTAAGATATTTCCAAATTTAGTTTGTTTCCTTGTGGTCGTGTTATAATGATAGAAATTTTTTTGTTAAAAATATGTGTCATTATTGAATTTCTTTCTTACCTATCCTTCGACATTTGGTATTATGTCGCATCGAGGATGATGCTCTTATAAGGGAGGGAAATGTAGTCCCAACATTAAACACAAACAAAAATAATTAAAAAAAATGTACGTGTGAAATGTTTGGTGGGAAAGTGAATTCATGGAGGGTTAGGAGTTGGTGAAGGGAGTTAAAAGGGAGTGTGGCAAGGATTGGGTGTGGGTAGGTGGTCTCGACCGGGAATGGCCTCAAAACCACTAAGTAAACCTATCATTTCCCTAGATAATAATAATTCACTTTATTTGGGATCCAAAGCCTTTAACCATGTTGAAACCCAAGTCAATGTTGTAAATTTTAGTAGTAATTGGATAGTTACAAGAGGAGCTTCCAAGATAGATATGGGCAAATGGATTTTTAAAAATATTGTTAAATCTTAAGCAATGCAATTATCAGGTGTAAAACCGGATTCCATCTCCTTTTCCAAAGACATCCTCCCAATATGCACTAAAATAAGAGCTCTAGAAGGGTATTGATATCCATCAAAGCATAATAAAAAGAAATTTTATTGTCAAATGTTGTAGTCACAAATTCTCTAGCTTAAATGGATGTAAAACATGGTTTTGTTAAAAGCATGTATATATAAAAGGAGCCTCCAATTTTCAATTCTTAATCTCAAATTGCATTATATAGAAGGGAAGTGTTTTTTCATAGTGCCTCTAGCCATAAAAAAGATAGAATCCATATTATTATTATTTTCTTTATCTCCTTGTTTTCTGCATATGACACCATGGTTCTAAGTATGGTATGCTTAAATCCCATTTCCACAATTTTTTTACAACACCTCCTCTAACTGGGAATATGGAAAAATGACATGAGTTTGAGATTACCAAAGTGGGTGGTTTTGGCATTGTATGATTTTATTGTTTTAAAGGCTTGTTGATTTGGGAAGAATGCATGTGCTTGGAAAGCAAGCTATTAAAAAAAATCTATATGGGCGTATTTCCTAGGGAGGTAATAATAAGTGTAGGCTATGGACAAATTGGTTTTGTAGAAATGGCTTCAAATAATTTTAGAAAATGTAAAGAGAAGGTAAAGAGCTAGATTTACAAGTACCCCTTTCAGTGTTCTTATGCATAATGTGGAAGCATGTGTTATGCATGAAGTGGGTTTGTTAAAAACACTTTAGAATTTTAAAGAAAATGGGCAATCCTATTTAAATCCAGATTCACACATCTTTTTCAATGTCCTATTTCTTAACGTTATTCATCACCTAAATCACTTCTTCCTAATGCTCATCTTGGCATGGTTTCTAGTTGTGTTCAAGTTTTTTAAATATCTTGAGATGGGATTGAACTATTGGTTCCTTACTGATGTATAATCCAATTTTAACTCCTTGGAGTGTGAGGAGGAGAAGGTCTTTTTCACTACACCAAGAGAGGCTTCTAACCCATTTGTAATAAGAGATTTATAATATGATATGTGTACTAAATGTGGAAACTTAAATTAACATGACAAGTGTAAGCCTTGGAGGGGCGGTTGAAGGATTCAAATATCCTAAGAAAGGATTTTCTTGAATGGTCCAAAAAAAGGAGGTTTTGTTGTATGATGATTGATGGAATACTAAAAGAGAGATTAACCCTTTGTGGAATGTTGGTGAACCCACATGGAGCACCTCTTGCTAGTGAACACAAATATTAGGCATGGTTCATCTCACCTTGTTCTTCATGGTCTCCTTTACCTTTTCTTTTCATTTGCAACGAAATAATTTTTGAAATTTGAGTTTCTTCATTTTCAATATGATAGAAATGTTAAACTACTCGATAATATTGACACAAAATTTATATATGTATGTAGCCAAATTTAAATAGTGTAAAGAAAATAAAACTACACTATTGTGATGATAAAAAATTTAGTTACATTACATTTTAAATGTTGGGTCGCTACCATAACCTATATGCAATGATTACTAGAGTAATGAATTAAGATGCTTTTGTATCTGATTGTATTAGTATAGAGTAGAGTTAGATGATGTAGATCATTCTTCAAAAAAAACATTTTTCCTACCTTACTTAAAGTTAGAAAAACACAAATTTTTTAGAGACTTGCAAAACAACATTTTGAGCCTCGTAAAAGAGATGTAAAATGTCGTATGTGTTCCTTGTTATGTAGAGAGTCACATAAAGCATTAGCTCGACCTATTTTGACCATTTTTTCTCTCTTCACCGCTTCTCTAGGAGCCCTGTACTCCATTTTGCACTTTTAGAGAGATTTTAAAACTAAAAGTTGGCTTTCATTTTGAACCATCATTTGAACCCTGAACAACAAAATGTTTATCCACCTTCGCAAACCTCTAGTATTTTACTAGAAAATTTCTTGAACCATTCATTTTGGGAAAAACACTCTTCTAGATAGTTTGGAAAAGGCATTTTATAGGCCTCGGTCATTGTTTGACTAGGTCAAGCTGGACCAATTATGACCGGTGGCTCCAGAAAACTTGTCGCCGTTTGAAAACCATTTGCCAGTTCTCATTCCCATGACTCTAGTGAATTCTCCATATATAGGGAACTTGTAGGAAATTTCTCATTGCATGTGTTCTTCCATCAAATGTTAGTTTTGGATGTGGTTTTCTGATCCTCGAGCTAACTTTTGATCATTTACAACTAGGTCAATTATGACCGATGACCTCGAAAAAGCCACCAATCGTGTAAACCATTCACCAGTTCTAAATTTCATAAGTTCTGTGAACTCTTGGTATATAGGAGGACACATATAATTTTCTCATGGTCATGAATTTACTTAGAGACAGATAGTTTTTGAACGCACTTTCTTAGCCTCCGAGCCTAAATTGAACGTTTTTTTACAACTAGCAAGAAAACATAAAAAGAAAGTTTTAGGACCCTGTCCATTTACCAAACCACCGTGGAAACATGTTGACACTTGTAAATAATTATTTGAAACTCTATCATGTGACTTTTTGTGTGAAAATGAACTTTTGGAAAAATATGTTTCTCTCTCTCCCTATCTCTTTCTCTCTCCTTGGTTAAGAAATGAAGTGAAATGAAATGAAATCAATACATGTCTCTAACCCTCTCCTTTCAAATGCAAATTATTATTATTTTATAAATGGAAAATTGAAAACATTAATTATGCTAGATCTAGGTGGATTCCATGCCAAGCAATTTATCATTGATTTCATGCTCACATGTTTTTGCAGGATGCAAGAAAGATGGAGAAAAGGTGTGGTGTAATTCATTGTTTATTATTATAATTTATATAGGTCATTATAGAATGTATATATGTATAATGTATTGCCATGTTACATAAAAAATTTATATGTGAAATTTGGTAATATGTATGAGATGTTAGTTTTAGGTATACCTTGGGAAATGTGCATTTAATCATAGGTGTAATTTTAATTCATATTTACGTATGGTAAAAAGGATTATATATATATATATATGTTAAATGAATTTGAATTTAATATCTTGTAGTGTATTTCCAGTGAACAATAGATGATTAATTAATTGGGGTGCCATGTTTTCCTTACCTTGAAAATGCAATAAAGAAATCCAAATGAAATAACAATCAACCCTAGTTCAAATTCGTGCATAACTAACTGCCTGTGTTAATCCCTTAGCATAGAAAACTGAGACCTTCGAATGAACCTTGCACTTGATGACACCTCCTAGTTTAGGTAAATAAGAGCCCAAGAATGGGTTTATCATCTTAGTCGGTATGTTTAGTGACATCGTCATAAAACCGATAGAGATAGTGAACATGGTCAAACTTTATCTAGAGTAAGTAGAACTAGCACTTCCTTAGTATCCTAGTGGACTACCTTGTCTTCCGAAGTTAGATTTAGAATTAAATTTCTTCATCGAATGATTTTCTTGTGGGATCCAGATGACACAATGGAGCTAGTGAAATAGTTGTACTATTACTTAAACTCTTGTTAATGACCTCTTTAGATCCTCTCAGCTAAATGTGTTATCTTGGCTAGTGAAGTATACACATGGGTCCTTTGCAGAGGCTTTATTGGGTAAATATGTTTTTTTCACCTTAATCTGATCTATTATAGGGCATAGATCCCGAGTGTAAATCGGAATTAAACTAAACCATAGTTGTTTTGGAGGTTAACTGGTGGGTAGAAAATTGTAAGTAACTCTTTGCAAATGAAATTGATTTGAAAGATGTTGACTTAAGAGAAATCAAGAAACTAAAAACTTGGTTCCGTAATTCCTTGTTATGTCACTTATGACTTTAAGAATAAAATAAATTCCTCATGTGGAATCAAAAATGTGGAAACATGGGATCTCACTTTGAAAACAAATCACTTGTGGTTTGTGTATGGTTCTAATGCTTCCAATCATGTACTTCTTTAAGATATTAGACAAGTACTTTCGTAACTCTTTTGTTACAAAGTGATGCCAATAATGAGACCATAGTGCAATGTTAGAGTAAAGCATATAAGAATAAAACGAGATTGAGGTTAGGAATAATGTCACTCTTGGAGTCCTTGTAACTCAATTAGACATTTACTTGTGTTAAAAAGAATATGAATTGCCTTGGTGTGATCTAACTTCGAGAAAATAAAATATATATATATATATATATATATATATATATATATATATAATTTCTTGATGTGGAAATGTTGAATGGATTCAACAAGTTTTTGATATATCTTAACTACGATGGGAAATAAGGATATCATGATCGAAAAATGTTTTGGGAAAAGGTATCTTGAATCTAAATCTGCCTCAAATCCTAAGATTTATGTCTTGACATCACTTCAGATTCACTATTGTAGTAAGGGTAAAATTTAAACATTGAATAAACGTTTGAGAAACATAAGCTTAACATAAGAATGAGCGAATTAGGAACTTTGTATGCAATTTGAAAGATGGAAAATAATAATGTAAGTTTCGGAGATTGTTGTAAGGGATAAAGAGCTAATCTAAATGGTCAAACTGTAAGTTGAATGTGAAATTAATTTAAGAACCTGTAGGTGGAAAAAAAATGAAAAATTATCCTTGCATAGTAATGTTCTTGGAATGTTAATCATAACTAAGATGTAATCATGGTAATGATGTGTGTGGGCTTGCCAATCCTTGGGTCCCTTTTCTTGTGGTTGGGTCATTGCTAGCATTCGTTCATTAGGGAAAGTGTGGCATCAACATTTATATGGTGTTGGCATGTTTCTATGTTAGTCGATTACTTTTGTAAGTATCTCATGTGTTGTTGATTTTCTCTACTTAGAGCCTTGTGGTGTTGTGTGATGTAAAATTATATATATATATATATATATATATATATATATATATATTATATATATATATAGCCTTGTGGTGGTGTGCAAAAGGTGGAAGCCAATAGAAGGCATGCATCTGTTGAACTAAATACCTTTATAAAATGGATTTTCATCTTATGTTGTGGTTGCAAATGCCTTGGAAAACTTGTAAGAAAAATGAGGAAGCATGATCAAGCCATTAAATTATTTTCCGAGAATGAAGGAAGGTGATGCGGTCTCATCGAATGCGGAGATTGCGAGTTTTGCGCAAATAGGTATGATTTTCCTATTTCATCTGCACTAAATTTTGCTTTCATCATTTCTTGTTTTTGGAAATTAAATGTTGAATAGTAGGAAATGTAATTCCAACAAACGATAAAAAAATCTTACCTCGAATGGAACTATCAAAACATCAAAAAATATGACTTCAAAATTCATGTGCATGCAACACAACGGCCAAATGTACTACAAATGTGAAACTTCTACAATGACCCCTAGTAATGTAGGACACCATGGAAAACCTTAGCCAAGTTGTCTAAAATCATTTAGTGTCTTTTTTATTTGATTTTCAAAGCTCATTCAGCACATTAGTCACTTGTAGTGACGTGCAAGATTTAATAAAAATGACCGATCCGAACTTATGGTTGTCGTTTCATTTAAGAGAAACTAAAAACCACCGCCACCTACCTCTAGAATGTCAACATGAGAATTGTGGACAACTCTTAGTCCAATGAAAATAGTTTTGAAGGTTAGTTTTTCAACTGGTTTTGGGGCCCACGGTTGTTGTTGGACGAGAGTTTCGATGTAATTACAATAACCACCACATATTTTCCTTTGTAACTTGATCCATGCTCGTTGTAATAAAATTTCATAAGATGTGATGAATTCTATTTATATGAGGGAGTAAGTTGAAATCATCATACTTGGTGTTCAAAATTAAAGGAAATGTTTTCGAGGCCCAATTTGTAAACATTGTAGTTGATTCGGCTAGCTTTCATAAAAGTTGCAACTATAGCTACACAAATTCTCTAAATGCCCCGTTTGATTTCTATCTACTCAAACCTTTTAAATATCGTCCTAGTAATTTATAGAGTGTGAATTTATCAAATTCTTTTTATGACAGATTTTTGGAAATTTTAATGCTTTCTATCTATCTCTCTCTATAATGCCCTCGTTCTACGTTACACTGTTCATCCTGCGGCGATTGAGTGCTAAGCATGGAGTGTCATTGTGCCTTTAATCGACCTTCGATTCTGACCATTATGACTATAATTGATAATTATTTTACAAGCTATAAAATGATAATAATGATAATAATAATAATAATAATAATGACATTATGATTGTATTATCGATCAACGATTGTATTTTATTATTACTTGCTTTATATCGATTGTTATCGATATCATCCTCTGTTATCGTTAAACTATCCTTTTGATTTGTTTATCGCTCCCACTGATGAAGCTTCGTTACGCAAATGAGGAAGAGTATGTTTTGTGGTGGCACCATGGTTTGGGAGTGGCGTTCGCATAAATATTTCATTTAAATACTCAACCCCGTTCTCCTCCTGGGTCGACCGATCCCGCAATCTTAGAATTGTTTTAAATTACTAATTTTAAATATGGATTTTTATGTCCCCAACCTACCTTGTCTCTCCCTTTTGATCTCCTTGTGTACCATGTTTGGCGTGGGGAAGGAAAGGTTAATGTTTTTTTTACTTTGTTTCCTTGGTTGGTTGGAGGTGGGTGGCTTTAATGGCCACCTGCCATTGCATTAAAACCCCGCATCCTTCTTGGCGTGTTGAAATCTCCCTTGTAGGTGGCCGCACTTCCCTGCATTTATTAATGTTGACTTGCTAATCCTTGAAAATTGCTATCTGCCTTCTATATTCTGTTCGCCGCATACGCGCAGACGGAGAGTCTATTGTTTGGATTTGGTGAAGAAGGGTGTTAAAACCCCAATCTAATGGAGTCGCGAGGCTTTGGGAGCTCTTTCTTTGTTTTCCTCCTGGCTGGCCTTGAAAACTCCCCTGCCTATGCCAAGTGTTCTTTGCCACGTGAAAGCGTATGGGCGCGGATTGGGTCGATATGGTGGTTCGATGAAGCTTCAAGCTAGTGAAGTAGGCATGTTACCTCCACTTTCATTGAGTGTTGCGAGGTGTGTTCTTGTCAGGGATCCACAGCAGCGACCCGCAACAACATTTAGCAGCGGTAGGAAAGAACTCGAGAGCCCCAAAGCAGAAAAATAGGGATATTTGCAATCCTTCTCGAAGGCAAAGCCAATCACTTGGTTATCCTTAACTAAACATGTCTAGTGAGGGCGGTTCTAGTTCAGGTTCAGGCAGTATGAAATATAAAAAAAACATTGTTTTGGTTCTAATAGGACCACCTGCCAGCGGGAAGAGTACCTTCTGTGAAAAAGTCATTGAGGGTGCACGCCGGCCATGGATACGCATATGCCAGGATATAATCTCTAATGGGAAGCATGGCAGTAAGGCTCAATGCTTGAAACAAGCATCTGCAGCATTGAATGAAGGTCAAAGTGTTTTCATAGATCGCTGTAATTTGACAAAAGAGCATCGACATGTTTTTGTGCAGCTTACGGGACCCCAAACTGAGGTACATGCAGTGGTACTTGACCTGCCTGTCAAATTATGCATTGGTAGGATAGCAAAGCGTAGCGGCATACATGAGGGAGGCTTGTAGGGAGGTAAAGCTGCAGCTGTTATCAATAGCATGTTAAAGAATAAAGAAGTGCCTACTTTGACTGAGGGATTTTCTCGTATCATGTATTGTCAAACTGAAACTGATGTAGAGAATTCCATAAATCTGTACAAAGAATTGGGTCCAGCTGATGATCTTCCATCTGGTATACATGCCCAAAAAAGCAAAGATGATAAAGTCCAAAGTGGTATGCTGTGCATTTTTTTAAGAAAGAAAATGACCATCACAACAATATCTCTGACAGGAATAATGCTGAGCGGTTAAACGACCAAGATATGATTCATAAGGATCCTAACAACTTAGACATAGAAGTCTCTAAACAAAGTATTTCAAGCATTAGACCTCTAGACACAACAACAATTCAAAGGAGTGTTGTTCAGAGCTATGGTTGTGTTTCCAGTGGAATTTCTGGAAATGACTGTGTTCCAACCCTTGCTTTTCCTTCCATCTCAACATCTGATTTTCATTTTGACCTGGTTGCATGGGCAGAGAGGCCATAGAAATCCTTTCTGTCAAGGCGTTTTTCTTGCACTGCTGGCCCTTGGAAGGAGGGAAGTATGTTTGGGTGTTGTTCTACTTCCCTTTGCTCGGTTTGTTCCTGTTTCCTGCAACGAACCCTCTTCCTTTCATTATCTTCTCCTCTGTGACTTGGGCGATGGATGCCTCTTCTCCTCCCACGTTCCAGCTTCCACTGGCTTCCTCTATAGTCTGGCATGTTTTGTTGGGTGTGGGATTTCGGGAGGGCGTCCAAAGCAATGGAAGAGAGCGAGGAGGGCGTCCAAAGCAATGGAAGACAGGAGGACGATCTTTGAACTGGAGAAAAAGGCAAGATATTTCTACACTTTTCTACTGTTATTTTATTTAAAATTATTGTGAAATCGAACCACTTTTCCTTGCATTGATTTGTCAGTTGGATGTCATGATGGGAGATTTCCCCTTTCTGCTTGTTTCTTCTTGTTTTAGCTTTTATCGTTGTCAGTATGTTGATCGAAAGGATGCGTGTGCCCTCTCCTCTGGGTGTTATGTTTCTCTTGCTCGAGTGATCGATCTTCCTTTATATATATATATATGTGTGTGTGTGTGTGTGTACTCTTCTCTACGATAGAGTTCCAGTTATTATTTGTTCCAAACTAGTTTTTATGATCGTGTATGTAAGCGTCCGATAGCTATGAAGTTCCTTCCTATCAACCAAGGTTGTCCTTCCTTGTCTTTTGACATATATTGTTAATGATCTCTCAAGCCACCTAACAACCCTTTTGGCATCGAAAAGGAAAGGTTGCAGGATTAGTGTAATCAACGCTTGGACTATTTCAGGTTAGAGATTCGGTGTTAAAACTTTTAGAATGTTTTAGTTTGCGTGCATCGTGTTTCAACCTCGAGTGTTTAGACTCCTACGTAGCTTCAGCCTGGTTCCTAGGTTTTATAGCCATTCTTAGGAGGTACTTTGACTGCCCCCTTCATCTTGAATCGTAACTAGTTTTTTTATATTAGCTATGTTCGAGGTCTTAATTGTGCAACTCTAGTACCCCCGCTATTTCTGGAATTATTTTTGGTCTTCTTCCCTCTCGGAAGATTGTTGGTGAAATAATCTAGTCTTCTAACTTGTGTTTCCTCCCATTTATTATGACTGTGTTGTTAATTAGGATTGGATAACTTATATGCACATATGTACCTTAATGTTTTGTGATGAAAATTGCCTTGAATGTTGTCAACCTTGGGAAAATCTTTCTTGCAATCAATAGTATGATGGAGCTATAGCAGAAGGAGTTGTTTTGATAATGGAACTTAGTAGTTTATGTTGTACCTTTGTTGGAACGGTTGTTTATGTTACTAAGGGTTGCCTTAAAAATATTGTTGTTTTGGGAAATAGGAAATTTATTTTAAATTAACTGAACTCTAATAATTGATATGGAGTGTTGTAAAATTTTAGGGTTATAAAAGTTGTTGATAACATTTTGTATACTCTTGGTTGACGGACTCTTTTTCTTCTCTCGCGTGATTGCTACTTAGCCTACAAGGCATTGGCCTTCTTGAATGATTGGGAAATCTCTTGGAGTTAGTGGCCAAAACTAGTTTACTTTACTTATGCTTGAAACTTATGTTGTGTGGATACTCTATGTGATTTCAGGTTTGAAACTCATTTATACATGGCTTTTTGTGTTAATTCTTGGAACCGTGGTTTCCCTTTTCTTGGGCCGATCAACTCTTGTTCTTCTAGAAATATAATATTATAACCTATGCATTTGGTTTTGTGATAAAATTCGGATGGTTGGTACTTTATATCAAATCGCAATCTTGTGATTGTTATTTAATTATTTACTTAGTGGGAATCTTGCTTTGTTAGATTGGTTATTTCTCCTTATATGGCCAAGGGCCTTTCTCTTTCGGTTGTTATATTTTCGTTGTTTTTACTCCTAACGGAAGTACATGGTCTTCTTCCTTGTTTGGCATGGTGGAAACTTATTATAACTTGAAGTGTTGATAGTGTTTAGAGGTTTGACCCAAATTCTCGTAATAAAGTCCTTCTTTTCATGGTATTGATAGATAATAGTTATGGTGGGTTTGTGTAGCCTTATCTTGCTCAGTTCTCGTGAAGCCCGACTCTTGTAGAAAATTTGTTGCAGATGGATTTTTGCGTGTAGATGAGGGATAGACTTGTAGACTTTTGTCATCAACCTCGGTTGAGAAATTCCTTTGCTCGAAACTTTTTTATGTTGTTCAACTATTGTTAACGTCCAGTGGAAAGTTTAGAAGAGGATTAATGTCTTAGTATTATGTATTGTGGACTTTGTCATCTAAACTTTGGAAACCTTGTATTATTTGACCATCTTTGAAATTATAAGAAAAATTTGGTTATTGTTGTTGAGTGACTTTGTTGGAGGATTAGTATTTTAAGAATTGATGTAATCTTGTTTTGTTCTTGTAAATGAGTGTTGCTACAACTTTGCCTTGAGAATAAATTTTGAGTTAAACCTTCTTTATGACTTAGTAATAAAGTGTCATAAGTAAACTAACATAGGATTGTTTAATACTTCTGGAAGTTAAATTAAAATTTGTATTCAAATAAAGTAACGTAGGGGTCACCAACTTGAGAGCAAGAAATTCTTTAAGTAATCAAGGGCAAGACTATCATTGCAGGTAAACTTTATAACATGATAACCCTAGCTCCTCTAGTGAACATTATTCCTTTTATGGTGAAATTTGTAAAATGACCCTAAGGTGAAATGAACTGTTAGTTGTTTGAAGATGATAAGATTTAATAAGCCGGAGAAAAAAATTGGAGACCTCACCATCTTTCTCGCCATTTGGAAAATAAATTTTTACTCCTTGTTAATACTTTTAGCGAAGCCTAAGTAAAGTTGTTGATAATTCTAGTTAAGAGCCCTAGCTTCAATTAAATCTTGGCAATAACTAATGAGGTCCTAAAGATGTTTCATCTCGACCTTCTCCCTCTAACCCTTTTCTAAGGCACCTTGTATCTCTTCTCTTAAGTGTGTTGAACTTAAAACCATGTTGTCTTGTGGGCAAGAAAGCGAATCTTAGTAGCGTTAGTGGTGAGTAGATGGCTTTGTGGAATTTAAATACTCCTTTTTCTTGATAAACGAATTAAGAAAATAAATGTCATAATAGAGAAGATTTAAAGATAATTACTCGATAGTGTCAAAGGAATAAACTTGGCTTGGCAAGTTGAATTATACGGATCATATCTTGAGCCTCCTTGAAAACGTAAGCTAAGAATTGTAAGATGCCCCTTTAAAATAAATAACCCTCAAGAATATCTCATTGTGATTGGCCCTAAGCTGTAAGTGTGTTATGTGATTAGACTTTATTCAAAAAGAAAAAAAAAATGTATTATCCTTTTGGGTGTGAACATTTCCGTGTTGACCTTGTGGTCATCCCCGTAACAAGTGGTTCCTAGAGTTGGTTGTAACTTTGTCACGACATGTTGTGTCGTGTTATGTGTGGAAGCAAGTCAAAAAAAAAATTATCCTGTCTTTTACTGTGTTGTTCGTGTGTGATAATTTTGGGTCGTTACACTTGGTATCAGAGCATAGGTTCATGCTCTTGAACCTCTGGGCCAGCTTGGAGTGGTGGTGGTGTTACATGGTAATACTACATGATGATGATGATGTTGCATGATGATGATTGATATTGGAAGAGTAATGTGCTTTAAGCGTGATGTGATCCATGTCGTAATTGTGATATTGTGAATGCACATGATGTGTATGTCACCTTGTGCGTGTTTGTGATCATGTTGATATGTTGGGGATGGGAGTATTCTCTCTCCTTCTTGTGGATTCTATGAAGAGTTCACGTGTGAATTATTGTTTGTGATGTATGAAAGAATTATAATGTGGATGGCATAGTGTTGGATCATTGTGACATATTGTGATATGTAGGTGTATCAATGTGTTGTATGACTAGATTGGTGTTAAAAGAAATGAGTTGTATCTTGATGTTCTTACCATGTTTTGAAGAAATGTGTGTACCACCTTGTTATGTAGCAATGGATGTTATGTTGTGATGTACTATGTTCATCGTATGTATGAATTGTGCAAATATGTAATGCTTCATGTTGTGATTTGGGGTCATACGGTGAGTGTATGAACCCTATCATATGGTGATTGCACTTGGGGTGCGAGAATGTGGTAAAGTGATGTGTTACACTCAGTGAATGTATGATTGTGATCTACCTTGTAGATGTACCACCATTGTGTTAGTAATGTAGTTACATGTTATGTTGTGAACCTTACGCTAACCGACCCTGAGGGAAATCGGTAGAAGTGTATGTTGAGAGTGAGGAATGGTGTACCATGGGTCAATAACTCGAGCCGAAACTCGGTTTAGTAGATAACATGTGATTCTTTCCTCTCTCCCTATGTGGTTGTATGTACGCAACCTAAGTGCAACTATGACTATGTTTAGCCTTGTCGAAGTGGTGGCGGGATGATTCAGATAGAGGTGATGACAGTTGTATTATTGATACGTATTTTGCAAGCTGAGGCTCGATGTTCCGAGTGCTAGCAACTCGTTGAGTACCCCTTTGGTGGCTAGATAATGCCACACAGTTATCGTAATGTGACATTATTATAAATTGATTTTATTCGTAAATTGATTTTTTTACTTTATTTTGTAAGGACCAGTAGATTTTCTTGATTGTCATGCTTTACAGTTTTGGGCATTTCCTTGGTTTGTGGCACTAACATGGGGATTTTGATACTAACTATGGCTATTTGGCCATTTATTTTGCTTGATTTTCGGTCTTCTTTTAAACTTGGAATTTTTAACGCCTTGCCCAAGGCTTGTACTTTGCCACTTGGCACTTTGATTGGATTGTTGTCTTTGGTTCTATTGTCGTGATGTGTGAAATAGGGTCATGGGATGCACCATGAAATGGTTGGACCTATGGACCCACTTCATTATATGGGGGTACGCCCAAGGAGTTACTGAGATAACTAGCGGGTTGTTGAACCACGCGTTATTATGTCACTTGGGTTAGGAGTGTTCAAAACTCTATGTGTCTTGGACCATAGGGTCAACCGGCCTCCTTGAGTGAGGCATAAGAGATTTGAGGGAGGCATAAGATTTTGAGGGAGGCATATGATATTTGTGTGTATGGTTGATGTTTCGGGATATATGTTGAGTTATTGTGATGTTTTGGTAGTGGTCTTTTGATGTATGTGTTACTCATGTCGATGGATACGTGTGGTGATGTTGTGGATGTGGCATTGATGCCCTTGTGGACACTATGTATCTGTAGTTTTGTTATGAGTCATGTAAAATCCTCATAGGTAAAATTGAGGAAATGTCTCGGTGGATTGTAGTACTTTTGTTCGAGTATTTAATATGTCGAGTCATAGATGTGTGATGAGTACTATGTTATGTGGACTGTGCCTATTCCTTTCCATATTTGAGTAACCTTTTTGTGGTGTAATACAATCATGAAGTATATACTTGTGTGCTTGTGAATCTATAGTGTCCTTTTGAACTGATAGGGTGTTGTGTTAGCAGTTCATGTTGGGCACCCACAATAAGGAATAAACCAAAAATATTCAATGATGAAATTTTAAAAGAAATTAAACTAAGAATAATGCTAATGGAAAGGAACTAATGAAATAATAAATAAGAGGGCGCCAATCTTCTGTAACCTTGAAAGTTAAAATTTCTACCAAATGTTCCTAAGGCTACCCTGTGGCCGTGCTTTAAATCGACTAAAATTTTAAACCATAGGGTGTAATTTCTCCTTTACCTATTCTTGGTTACGTGCCATTTCCTTCCCTCTGTGTAATGTCGCATCGAGGACGATGCTTTCTTAAGGGGAGGAGAATGTAATGCCCTGTTCTACGTTACACCTGTTCATCCTGCGGCGATCGAGTGCTAAGCATGGAGTGTCATTGTGCCTTCGTCGACCTCGATTGCTGACCATTATGACTATAATTGATAATTATTTTACAAGCTGTAAAATGATAATAATGATAATAATAATAATAATAATGACATTATGATTGTATTATCGATCAACGATTGTATTTTATTATTACTTTCTTTATATCGATTGTTATCGATATCATCCTCTGTTATCGTTAAACTATCCTTTTGATTTGTTTGTCGCTCCATTGATCGAGCTTCGTTGCAAATGAGGAAGAGTATGTTTTATGGTGGCGCCACGGTTTGGGAGTGGCGTTCATGTAAATATTTCATTTAAATACTCAACCCCGTTCTCCTCCTGGGTCGACCGATCCGTAATCTTAGAATTGTTTTAAATTACTAATTTTAAA
This sequence comes from Taxus wallichiana var. yunnanensis, assembly GCA_018340775.1. NCBI lineage: Eukaryota > Viridiplantae > Streptophyta > Pinopsida > Cupressales > Taxaceae > Taxus > Taxus wallichiana. Next base: position 1,034,207,152 of record CM031242.1, read on the forward strand.
TATGGATTTTTATGTCCCCAACCTACCTTGTCTCTCCCTTTTGATCTCCTTGTGTACCACGTTTGGCGTGGGGAAGGAAAGGTTAATGTTTTTTTACTTTGTTTCCTTGGTTGGCTGGAGGTGGGTGGCTTTAATGGCCACCTGCCATTGCATTAAAACCCCGCATCCTTCTTGGCATGTTGAAATCTCCCTTGTAGGTGGCCGCACTTCCCTGCATTTATTAATGTTGACTTGCTAATCCCTTGAAAATTGCTATCTGCCTTCTATATTCTGTTCTGGCCGCATACGCAGGGAGGAGAGTCTATTGTTTAGATTTGGTGAAGAAGGGTGTTAAAACCCCCAATCTAATGGAGTCGCAGGTTTTGGGAGCTCCGCCTTGCTGTTTTCCCTCCTTGCCATGGCCGCAAAACTCCCTGCCTATGCCAAGTGTTGCTGCGAAAGCGTATGGGCGCAGTATTGGGTCGATATGGTGGTTTTGATGAAGCTTCAAGCTAGTGAAGTAGGCGTGTTACCTCCACTTTCATTGAGTGCTGCGAGGTGTGTTCTTGTCGGGGATCCACAGCAGCGACCCGCAATAGCATTTAGCCAGGTAGCAAGAAAGAACTCGAGCCCCAATAGAAAAATAGGGATATTTGCAATCCTTCTCGAAGGCAGCAATCCACTGGTTATCTTTAACTAAACATGTCTAGTGAGGGTAGTTCTAGTTCAGGTTTAGGCAGTATGAAATATAAAAAAACATTGTTTTGGTTCTAGTAGGACCACCGCAAATGGGAAGAGTATCATGAACAACCCAAAAATCGACACACGAACAACACACGGTGAAATACAGGATAAATTTTTTTGACTTGCTTGACACATAACATGACGCAACATGTCGTCACCAAGGATACAACTAACACCGTGAACAACTTGATACAAGGATGGCCATAAAGGCAAAGACGGAAACGTTCACACCTATCAAGGACAATTTACTTTTCTTTTGTGAAAGGACATGGCAAAAGACCAACCACATTACATAGTTATAGTGAAGACATCCCAGTGAAAATCTTCTTAAGATTTCTTGATTTACTTAGAGACATCTTACAATTCCTAGCTTACGTTAGAAGGTTCATGATATGTTTCATACTATTCTTCTTATAGGATTAAGTTTCTTTTCTTTTATATAACTTGAGGACTATCCTAGGATCACCTTTAATATGAAAAATTCCTTGATTAATTTGTTTACAAAACCGGGAGGTAAGCAATTCCACAAGGCTATCTATCCAAACCCCCACTCTGAAACTCGTTTCATACCCACATTGCATAAGGAGGCAAGCGTAAGATCAAAAGGAGAGGAGTATCGTTAAGGTTCAGAACCCTAATCATCTTTGATCAAGAATTAAAAATTTATCATAGCTTAGACAAGGACTACAAGGTACCATGGTAATGGTTAGAGAGAGAAGATAAATTTATTTTATTATGATCTATTTAGTTATTAACTGGATCTTTTAATGAGTCTTAAGAGTTCAATTGAATTTTGGTAAAAGCTTCATTTAGAAATCATCTTGATTAAGTTCGTCGGGGGGATATACGGGGTTCCCAACATGGAAGCATTATACTTAATGTGTTTTTATTCAAACTCCGTACTAGATAAGATCTACCGATATCCCCAAAAGCCAACAGTGATATTACTTTTAAAAATTAATTAACGTTTCCCAACAAGAGGACAATTTTTAATCCATAGCTTAAGGTTAGCAATGGTAGGTATTTTTTTTTTTTTACATCGTTAGATAAACACTTTCTTTCCAATTAAAGACTCTTAGTTTTATCAACCAAATACAACTTCATTATTATCTTCTTTATTTATTCATCTATGTATTCCTCTTCTTTTATCTTTGATTATCTTTAGAAAAGGGGGTTTCAACCCACTAAAATAAGCCTAGAATGACATTGATACTAGTACCATGGAGGGTTACTAAACCAATAAGCATTATGACCTGAAAGAAGAAATTATCGTTATTTAACAAGAACACAAACAATGGTTATAACATTTCCATTCAACATGGCACATGAACCAAGGGAGTCAAGAGATTGGATTTCACTTGGGTCAAGAACAAGAAGGTAACAAAATTAGCCAAGCCATGCTACAAAATTTCCATGACTGTAAATGATATCACCAAAAGAATACTCATAACAAGGTCAAGATTGAATATTATTTCTCACAAAGGTAATTTACCAGTTAACCTACAAAAGGACAAGACAACATCATCACAAAATTTCAGAACAACCCAAGGCAAGAGGTCTTCTAAACTCCTTTGCAAGCACTATTACAAAATTTACCTCACATTGGACATTTTTACAAGGAACTTCATAAATTGCACTGATGAAACCTTTACAACTCTTTCCTTTAATCTACTCACATAATCCATCTCGCACAAATACTAGCCTGGAATCGGTTCGCGAGAACTGAGCATGTTAAGGCTACTCATTGCAGTGATAGCTAACATTTAACAATATCAAGAAAGGAAAGTTCTAATTCAAAAATGGATTAAAACACAATCCACAACTCCAAAATTATTCGCATGAGAAAGAAATCTAAACCATCCAAAGCAAGGAGAAAGTCAAAATACCAAGTAAGAACAAAATCACATAAATCAAGGCAAGACCTTATAGGTTAGGAACAAGAAGGTCAAGAGTGTTGATATCTCCTTCACGTAATCCTATGGATTACGTGATTGGAATCCAAAACTTACTCCATCCAACAAAAGGGGTCCAAGAGAAGACAACACATACTAATTATGATCGTAGGCGCGAAACGGAACGACGTTATCCAAATCTCCCAGGGGAAGGCTTCATAGCAATAATTAGGGTTCGATGCCCTTAAAAGAAAAACAACTATAGTTTCAGTTTTATCCAAGGAGTTTTACCACTACCTTCTTATAGGATTTCTTAAACGTAGGACTAGTTAACAATACAAAACCACTCTTCCAAAAGCGTACAAGGGAGATACAAAAAGGGCCATTATTCTACCAACAAACCTTATCCTAAACGTCAACTTCTCTACATAATATAAGGGGAGGCTAAATCCGAAGGTCGTTAATAATTTTTATATATTTCAGACAATGTCAATAAGCATTAAAATAAAAATTGATTTCCTTAACAAGGCCACAAAATGGGACCTTTTAGTAACCAAGTTTGAAGTATAAGATATTCGAGTTCGAAAACAAAGGGATTCGCTACGCAGAGGGTAAAACACCAACGATGCCCCAGACTCAAAGGACCCTACCACGAGTGCAAGCACAAAAATAAGAACCAACACACATATCCATCAGGAAGGTTACGCAGTGCAGTCAGGCCTAGAAGTTCTATGAGCTCCTGGCCAATGGTATAGAAGATGGAAATTTTACCCGATCCATGTGGGCTTATCAAGGACATGTCTAGCAAAAATCAAACAGATGAACATAATAACCACCTATTATATTATCACTGTAATCAGCTGTCATCTAACAGGAAACGAGTTCACGAGTCCAATACCATGGATTCACCTACAACTTTTGTTTGACCAAATCCGGCTATTATTAATAGCTTGCTTGCGACCCTTAATAAAATTGTAGAGATTTCGTTCAATAAAACTTACAATGTTTCCCCTTACTTTAATCAAACAAGAGTTTGAACCAGAAGTAGGTATAGAAATTCTCTCAACACGTAGAGGCCAAAATAGATGTCAGGTTATTCATCCCCTAGAACTGGGTACAAAAGTCAACCATGTACAGTTCTAAAACAAAACCCTAATGCCATTTTCTAATTAAACAAAAGTAAGAAATGTCCACAGGCTTAAACAAGTTTCAGAACACAATGTCACTATTAATGTACCTTTAGCAAAACAGGAGAGCCCTAAACAGGAAATACGTATTCATTCAAGCAAATAGAGATATGAAGGCTTAACCTTCCATATAGTAAGCCTTCAATTACAAAATACCATCACAGAGTTCTTTTAAAAGAGAGTCATATAAGCAAACGAAACTCTATAATGTTTCCTTCCCTACGAACTAGACTGCATCACTCAATATTGCAGTAGCCCATTTAGACAATTATGAAAAAGAGTAAGCTATAAGAGAGGAAAAGAACATTCCAAGCAAAACCAGCGAACTAGGAACGGAATTTAAAGGAACAACCAACACAATCAGGCAGCGATATAATCAACCACGAAAACATTTAGTCTATGCGCCATTCAAGAGGAAAGAAAATTCATTTCAAGATACTGAAAGAAGGTAGAAAACTACTACAAAGAGTATAGTTAACATGCCTGATTAGAATTCTTCCAATCCAACAAGCACGTCGACCAGGGCTCGGGCAACAGCAACACAACTGCGCGCAACTCCTCTTCCTCGGCTGCTTTGAAGGTCCAAACTCTGTTAATGGCCATGCTCTTGACTTCATAAAATCAATTGAATAGTCCGAAATGTGCATCTCTGCCCATAGTTCGGTCGGGTCGCATTGACACCCGATTATCATTCCCTCGCTGATCTTCTGGTGACACCCTAACTCCTCTTCCCAAAGATTGTTGCCATGCATCCCTGGGTTTCTCAGAAGTAGATCCAAAATCCTCCGAACACCGCTCCAAATTAGCCCTTAGATCAATCCACCAGCCAACATGTCAGTCGAGTTGTCCATAACCATAAAACAGTCCCTAGACTTAGCATCCTCAATAAGGCCGACCAGTCACTAGATTGCTTCAGTGCAGCTGTTTTGCCCTTAGCCCAAAGTGCTCTGCGAGCTCGTGCTAGTGCCACATTCATGCGGCGAATATCAGCTACAAATCCAACCCCATGATTTGCAGCTCGGACACAAGACATAAAGATTACCTCACGCTCCTGGCTCTGAAAGGCATCTACCGTAATGATATATAAACCTTTTTCTTCATCAGATTTGGGGACAACATAAAAACTGTGGTAATTCCAAAAGAAGAGCGTTGTTCCAAAGTAGACTTCGCCAGCAAATTTCTGGGTGCCGCCTCCGACCTTCGAGTAGTGATGATAGACTTGGGCTTTTGTCTAAAATTATCATCTCTAGCATACTTTGATTCCTTACCCAAAGTTTGTGTCTCCGTGTGCCCTACCTTCGGTTCAAAAATGGCAATGTCGTCCATGATTGCAGCATGATTTTCAGTGACTTTAGCAGTATTCATAACAGACAAAGGAGCGTCCCATTCATAATCAGGAGGAGAAGATGAAGAAGAAGGCACAGTTATAGATGCTTTCTGGACAAGATAATCAAAGATCCTATGGTGGTCCTCCAGCTGAAGCAGGGCCAAGGCCTCTCGCTTCTCCTCTTCGGCCTGCATCTCAATTCGAATTCTCCGCCTCTCCTTCATGACTGAAAAGAGCTCCTCAGGCACATCCAGAGGCTTCACCTGCCTCGACAAATTCTGCAAACGTGTGGACTGTGTAGCATCCACATTCCCTATCAGAAGAGTGCGCATCCACTTCCTCCGCGCTGGGCCTGGGAGGCAAACTCCTGTGCAGAGCCATGATCTCCTCCACCGCCGCCTCCAAATTTCCCACTGATTTCACCATTCTGCATTTCGAGTTGCTGAGATTCACAACCAGGTGGGTACTGATGAATGGATAATATAAGAGTCTGAATCCTGAAGGGAATTCGACGAGCTTTGCTTAGTAAGCCTGCAACCGCGCACACGCCCATTGCCAACTGTTTCCTCCAGAAAGTCCACCAGAAGTTGCTCATTCGGTATGAATGGTATGCGTGAAATCTCGGAGAAAGATGAAGTTTGATCGCCTCTGTGTTACAGGCATTCAATACAACTCCCGGAAGGAAGTATACCCAATGGCTTAGCGCAAAAACTCACTGTCACATAGTCGATTTGACTGAAATATCTTGAAGGAGAAACTCGAATCTGAGGATGCATTCTATACTGAACCGAAGCAACATAGTTGGACAGCCTGCCTATTGGAAGCGCTAAAAAAGGCTTCAACTAAAACTTTATCTCGTTCTTCTACTACAGTTGCAAGATTTTGCAACAATTGATCACGACTGTGGTCGCATGCAACCAGAACAACGGGATCAACACCAACGTTTCCTTGGGATCGCCCTGCAGCAGCTGTCGCACTTACTCTCTCTGGAGGCCACTGATTTTCTGAGATAAGTTTACCTCTCGACCCTGTAGCTGCTGCATACAGCCAAATACTTCCTCACGGCACTCCTAGGAGAATTTCAGTTCTACGCTCCCGAAAACTGCCTATACAGCACGATTTTGAGAATCCACACCCACCCACGCAACATCAAGGCGACAGACCTTCATTTCACCATCAATGAATCCACTGTCCCGAACATGCCAACAGGTAAGCTACGTGGCCACCAAGGTTTCTTTGCGTGAGCAGGTCAAAATGAGGTGACAGGGAAAGAAAAAAAAAAATGCCCAAGAAGAAAATGCGCCCAACACCCACCTGTACGCATTGAAGGAGAATCCAAAAAGAGATTATGGTGAAGAAAAATGACTCCACCGACTCCTCACGCAAGGACAAACATGACAGTCTAAAAAAATTTGCAGGTTGGGTGGTTGGGAGGAGGCCAAGGTGGCAGTGGAGGTAGGTAGAAAAAAGAATCCGATGCCCACTGGCATTACAAGTACCTTTTGTGAAAAAGTCATTGAGGGTGCACGCGGCCATGGATATGCATATGCGGGATATAATCTCTAATGGGAAGCATGGCAGTAAGGCTCAATGCTTGAAACAAGCATCTGTAGCATTGAATGAAGGTCAAAGTGTTTTCATAGATCATTTGTAATTTGACAAAAGAGCATCGGCATGTTTTTGTGCAGCTTACGGGACCCCAAATTGAGGTACATGCAGTGGTAGGATAGCGAAGCATACATCTGGCACATGAGGGAGGCTTGCAAGGAGGTAAAGCTGCATTTGTTATCAATAGCATGTTAAAGAATAAAGAAGTGCCTACTTTGACCGAGGGATTTTCTCGTATCATGTATTTTCAACCGAAATCGATGTAGAGAATTCCATAAATCTGCATACAAAGAATCGGGTCCACTAATGATCTTCCATCGGTATACATGCCCAAAAAAGCAAAGATGATAAAGTCCAAAGTGGTATGCTACGTTTTTTTACTTAAAGAAAATGACCATCACAACAATATATCCGACGGGAATAATCTTTGAGCGGTTAAACGACCAAGATATGATTCATAAGGATCCTAACAACTTAGACATAGAAGTCTCTAAACAAGTATTTCAAGCATTAGACCTCTAGACACAACAACAATTCAAAGGAGTCTTTGTTCGAGCTATGGTTATATTTCAAAGTGGAATTTCGGGAAATGAGCGTGTTCTAACCACGGCTTTTCCTTCCATCTCAACATCTAATTTTCTTACACTTGCTTTGGCCCTTGGAAGGAGGGAAGTATGTTTGGGTGTTGTTCTACTTCCCTCTGCTCAGTTTTGTTCCTGTTTCCTGCAACGAACCCTCTTCCTTTCATTATCTTCTCCTCTGTGACTTGGGCGATGGATGCCTCTTCTCCTCCCACGTTCCAGCTTCCACTGGCTTCCTCTATAGTCTGGCATGTTTTGTTGGGTGTGGGATTTCGGGAGGGCGTCCAAAGCAATGGAAGAGGCAGGAGGGCGTCCAAAGCAATGGAAGAGACAGGAGGACGATGTTGAATCTGGAGAAAAAGGCAAGATATTTCTACACTTTTCTACTGTTATTTTATTTAAAATTATTGTGAAATCGAACCACTTTTCCTTGCATTGATTTGTCAGTTGGATGTCATGATGGGAGATTTCCCCTTTTCGCTTGTTTCTTCTTATTTTAGCTTTTATCGTTGTCGGTATGTTGATCGAAAGGATGCGTGTGCCCTCTCCTCTGGGTGTTATGTTTCTCTTGCTCCAGTGATCAATCTTCCTTTTATATATATATATATATATATATATATATATATATATATGTGTGTGTGTGTGTGTGTGTGTGTGTGTGTACTCTTCTCTACGATAGAGTTCCAGTTATTATTTGTTCGGCTAGTTTTTAGCGATCGTTATTGTAAAAGCGCCCAATAGCTATGAAGTTCCTTCTTATCAACCAAGGCTGTCCTTCCTTGTCTTTTGACATATATTGTTAATGATCTCTCAAGCCACCTAACAACCCTTTTGGCATCGAAAAGGAAAGGTTGCGGGATTAGTGTAATCAACGCTTGGACTATTTCAAGTTAGAGATTCGGTGTTAAAACTTTTGGAATTTTTTAGTTTGCGTGCATCGTGTTTCAACCTCGAGTGTTTAGACTCCTACGTAGCTTCAACCTAGTTCCTAGGTTTTATAGCCATTCTTAGGAGGTACTTTGTTGCCCTTCATCTTGAATCGTAACTAGTTTTTTTTATATTAGCTATGTTCGAGGTCTTAATTGTGCAACTCTAGTACCCCCGCTATTTCTGGTATTATTTTTGGTCTTCTTCCCTCTCGGAAGATTGTTGGTGAAATAATCTAGTCTTCTAACTTGTGTTTCCTCCCATTTATTATGACTGTGTTGTTAATTAGGATTGGACAGCTTATATGCACATATGTACCTTAATGTTTTGTGATGAAAATTGCCTTGAATGTTGTCAACCTTGGGAAAATCTTTCTTGCAATCAATAGTATGATGGAGCTATAGCAGAAGGAGTTGTTTTGATAATGGAACTTAGTAGTTTATGTTGTACCTTTGTTTGAACGGTTGTTTATGTTACCAAGGGTTGCCTTAAAAATATTGTTGTTTTGGGAAATAGGAAATTTATTTTAAATTAACTCGAACTCTAATAATTGATATGGAGTGTTGTAAAATTTTAGGGTTATAAAAGTTGTTGATGACATTTTTGTATACTCTTGGTTGACGGACTTTTTCTTCTCTCGCGTGATTTGCTACTTAGCCTACAAGGCATTGGCCTTCTTGAATGATTGGGAAATCTCTTGGAGTTAGTGGCCAAAACTAGTTTACTTTTCTTATGCTTGAAACTTATGCTTTGTGCGGATACTCTATGTGATTTCAGGTTTGAAACTCATTTATACATGGCTTTTTATGTTAATTCTTGGAACCGTGGTTTCCCTTTTCTTGGGCCGATCAACTCTTGTTCTTCTAGAAATATAATATTATAACCTATGCATTTGGTACCTGTGATAAATTCTGGATGGTTGGTACTTTATATCAAATCGCACTATTGTGATTGTTATTTAATTATTTACTTGGTGGTAATCCTTCTTTGTTAGATTGGTTATTTCTCCTTATATGGCCAAGGGCCTTTCTCTTTCGGTTGTTATATTTTCATTGTCTTTACTCCTAACGGAAGTACATGGTCTTCTTCCTTGTTTGGCATGGTGGAAACTTATTATAACTTGAAGTGTTGATAGTGTTTAGAGGTTTGACCCAAATTCTCATAATAAAGTGCTTATTTTCATGGTATTGATAGATATTAGTTATGGTGGGTTTGTGTAGCCTTATCTTGCTCGATTCGTGAACCGACTCTTGTAGAAAATTTGTTGCAGATGGATTTTTGCGTGTAGATGAGGGATAGACTTGTAGACTTTTGTCATCAACCTCGGTTGAGAAGTTCCTTTGCTCAAAACTTTTTTATGTTGTTCAACTATTGTTAACATCCAAAGTGGAAAGTTTAGAAGAGGATTAATGTCTTAGTATTATGTATTGTAGACTTTGTCATCTAAACTTTGGAAACTTTGTATTGTTTGACCATCTTTGAAATTATAAGAAAAATTTGGTTATTGTTGTTGAGTGACTTTGTTGGAGTATCAGTATTTTAAGAATTGATGTAATCTTGTTTTGTTCTTGTAAATGAGTGTTGCTACAACTTTTCCTTGAGAATAAATTTTGAGTTAAACCTTGCTATGACTTAGTAATAAAGTGTCATAAGTAAACTAACATAGGATTGTTTAATACTTCTGGAAGTTAAATTAAAATTTGTATTCAAATAAAGTAACGTAGGGGTCACCAACTTGAGAGCAAGAAATTCTTTAAGTAATCAAGGGCAAGACTATCATTGCAGGTAAACTTTATAACATGATAACCCTAGCTCCTCTAGTGAACATTATTCCTTTTATGGTGAAATTTGTAAAATGACCCTAAGGTGAAATGAACTGTTAGTTGTTTGAAGATGATAAGATTTAATAAGCCAGAGAAAACAAATTGGAGACCTCACCATCTTTCTCACCGCCATTTGGAAAGTAAATTTTTACTCCTTGTTAATACTTTTAGTGAAGCCTAAGTAAAGTTGTTGATAATTTTGGTTAAGAGCCCTAGCTTCAATTAAATATCTGATAACTAATGAGGTCATAAAGATGTTTCATCTCAACCTTCTCCCTCTAACCCTTTTCCAAGGCACCTTGTATCTCTTCTCTAAAGTGTGTTGAACTTAAAACCATGTTGTCTTGTGGGCAAGAATGAATCTTAGTAGCGTTAGTGGTGAGCAGATGACCTTGTGGAATTTAAATACTCCTTTTTCTTGATAAACGAATTAAGCAAATAAATGTCATAATAGAGAAGATTTAAAGATAATTACTCAGTGTCAAAGGAATAAACTTGGCTTGGCAAGTTGAATTATACGGATCATATCTTGAGCCTCCTTGAAAACGTAAGCTAAGAATTGCAAGATGTCCCTTTAAAATAAATAACCCTCAAGAATATCTCATTGTGGTTGGCCCTAACTGTAAGTGTGTTATGTGATTGGACTTCTATGTTGTCTTGTCAAAAAAAAAAAAAAATGTATTATCCTTTTGGGTGTGAACGTTTCCGTGCTGACCTTGTGGTCATCCCCATAACAAGTGGTTCCCAGAGTTGGTTGTAACTTTGTCACGACATGTTGTGTCGTGTTATGTGTGGAAGCAAGTCAAAAAAATTATCCTGTCTTTTCTTGTGTTGTTCGTGTGTGATAATTTTGGGTCGTTACACTCTCTCTCTCTCTCTCTCTTCACATTTCTCTCTCTAGAAATAGATATGAAATTTTAGTTGGTTTTGCAAATGGAAATGGGTTTAAAATATATATGGAATTGAAAAAAATGAAAAATGGACACAAGATGTATGTGGTTGTGATATGGTTAATAGAAAAGAAAATGATTTTTCATGAATCTTCTCTATAGAATTAAAAAACAAAAATGTAATAGAATGTTGAAGAGTGAATGTGTGAACAAACAACCTTTTCTCTCTCTCTCTCTCTCTCTCTCTCTCTCTCCTATCTATCTCTCTTTAATTTCTACCTTGGTTGGTTGAAATGATGGATGCGTGGATTTATGCTTGAGGATAGGGGATTAACATACCAGTCTTAGGAATGACCATGCAATGTTTGCGGGTAATCCGAACAACAACTATTCAAGATGTGATATGTTGTATTTAATGAATTGTCATCGAAAAGTTATACTCATCTTGTTATACATGTATTACCTTACAATAATGATATGCAGTGTTGTTCAAAGAATTATTCTTATGTACTTTTTGAAAAGGAAATAACAAGTTGGTTATATTTTGTAAGTGTTGAAAGGGATGTGAAGTTGTACTCAAATGTTATACTTATGTTATTGAGGTAATAAAACAATATTTTACCATGTTAATTATTGTTAACACTCATAATACTCGGTAGAATCTTATCTTACCAAAACTATCAAAATAATAACTTGTTTCTAGTCCCTACCGTTTTCTCTCTTCCAAATCTATCCTTTCCAAATGTATCAAGGCTATGACCATGTTAAGAAAATACTCTAATCTCATTAACCACCTTCTTGTTTTGCACCTAAGACAAATGTTACCAAAGATCGTTCCCTTAAGTATTTCATGAGGCGGTTATTATAATTTGTGAACCCTGTCATACTTTGGCGGTGAGACCAAAATTTATAGGTGTTGTAGGTCTAATCATATCATGTATACATTTAATCCTCATGTGCGTATTTTCCCTTAGTACCCTTGTGGGTCACCAAATCCTTGCAAGTATAGTTGGCAATTTTATGTACAATTTATCTCATGTAAGATCTAAGCGACACGAGTGGAGGCTATGTGTGTAAAATTTCCTACATATTAAACTCTAGCATTGAACCCTTTTTCCCTCTTAGATGAAAGTGTTCCCTTGGTGAGTAGTAGCGAAATTACCTCGGGTTGTTAGATGGTGTTAAAATGTAATGATTTTGAACTCTCTTGCAATGTCTTGTAGTAGGGTATAGATTCCCCTCAATGATTTTGATGTTATTAGATCATGGTTCATCTCTTAAGGTTATTGGTGAAAGAAACATTGATGCATATTTACCCAATGATTGAAATAGTCCTTGGAAGGCATTTTATATGCATAAAATTGTATTGATGTCTCACTTATAACATGTATTTAATACTTGAGTGTCTAAGAGAAATGAAATGAGTTTTCGTGTGTGAGGTTGCACTCCTTGTAGTATCGAATCCCTAAGTGTAAAGTAAGTGTTATATGAATTACAATTGTTCTAAAATGATGCCATTAATGAGACCAAAGTATAAATGTAAGTGTAATGAGTACAAGAGTAAATGAGATATTGGTTTAGGAATAAGCTTATACTTGAAGTCCTTATAACTTAATTAGGTTTTTTTTTCATTTAAAATGAATATGAATTGCTCTTGGTGAGATTAAACTTTCGAGAAAACAAAAACTCTTTCATATATATATATATATATATATATATATATATATATATATATATATATATATATATATATATATATATATATATATCATGATGTGAAAATGTTGAAATGACTCAAATCAGCTAGTGAACTATATCAACTATAACATGGAAATAAACGTACCCTAATTGAGAGAAGTTAATAGGAATAGGTAACTTGACTCTAAAATCTCCTTGAAATCTTAACATTTCTTCCCCTTGACTTCGTGCTAGTTTTCCCATGCGTAATGAGGGTAAAATTTAAACATAAAATAAACACATTGAAAAAAATAACCTTAGCATAAGAACGAGCATAAGGAGTTTTTATGCATTAAAAATGTGGCAAATGACTATTGGGTTATGGAAACTATTGTAAGGGAAAAAGAACCAAACTAAGTGTACTTGTTATAAGTTGAATTTCAAAAGGAATTAAATATATGAATGTTGAGAATGGAAATTTATGCTCACGCCATAAATAATCTTGGAATTCTAATTGTAACTAATATATAACCATGGTAATGATCTGTTGTGGAATGTTCATATCTTTGGGTTCTTTTGTGGTTGGGTCATTTTTTTGTATTTGTTCATTTGGAAAAGTGTGGCATTAATGTGCATCTTTTTTTATCATGTTGTTTATGTGGATCCAAGTTTATTGAAGGGTCTTATGTGATGTTGATTTTCTCTATTTGAGCCCATGTGGTATTTTTATCGAACAATAAAAGACAAAATCTAGTTATTTTCTTGTTGTATTTTGGTGTTGAAATTGAGGCACTACATATAATCAAACATCAACATCCATCAAAACATATAAACCACCACATCTATCAAATCTACTCATCACAACACATGTAGCGGTGTGTGCGATAGGGTTGTCGGATGTATGTTGTTACTGATAATGATGATCGAGGATGGGTCTAGTGGACCATCGCTAGATGATCACCCCATTTTGAGAGAGTTTTAGATGTCTTTCATGGGGAGCTACCGGGTTACCACCCCACGTGAGATTGATTTTCATATAGATCTAGTTCCGGGAGCATAGCCTATCCCACGAGCACCTTATCGATGACCATACTGAGCCTACGCGATCTCAATTTGCAGCTAGAGGGCCTCCCTGGAAAAATGCCTTATCCGTCTTAGTGTATCCCCTTGGGGTGCACCATTGATTTTTGTGAAGAAGATGGATGGATCCTTGTGGTTGTGTATTGATTACCGCCAGCTGAACAAGGTAACGATCAAGAATTGTTATCCCATTCCGCGCATTGATGATTTGTTTGATCAGATGAAGGGAGCCACAACTTTCTCTAAGATAGACCTTAAGTCAGGCTACCATCGGTTGAGGATTACAGAGGTGGATATTCATAACACCACCTTTTGTATGAGATATGGCCACTATGAGTTCACAATGGTACCTTTTGGATTGACTAATGCCCCCAGGATATTCATGAGTTTGATGAATGGGGTATTCGGACTTTCTTAGATCGCTTCGTGTTCGTCTTCTTTGATGACATTTTGATTTACTCACGTATGCGTGAGGAGCACGAGAGGCACCTTCGCGGGTTCTTGTGTCTCCAAGAGCAACAACTTTACGGGAACTTGGAGAAGTGTGTATTTTTAGCTGCATGAGGCAGTATTTAGGTCATATCATTTCTAGGGGGAAGGTATCACCGATAATTTGTACAAGATTAGAACTATTATGGATTGGCCAACACCTACTACTTGTGATTGAGGTATGTAGCTTCATGGGACTAGCAGGTTACTACATGAGATTTGTTCAGACTTCTCTCGCATTGCGCACCCCATCACTTCCCTTTAGAGGAAAGGGAAGAATTTTTTTGGTCGGACATATGCGAGTAGGCCTTTAGTACACTAAAGGAATGTCTCACTATAACACCTATTCTTGCAATGTCGGATCCATAGGGTAATTTTTTGTTGCACGGATGCTTCTTTAGGAGGCTTCGAGGTGTGTTGATGCAAGAGGAAAGAGTAGTGGTTTTGAGTCTCGCAAACTCAAATATTATGAGCTTGATTATCCAATTCATTATCTTGAGCTTATGATAGTTGTGCACGCTTTGGTTCGATGGAGGAACTTTCTTCTTGGTTAGAGATTCACACTCAAGACTGATCATTTGAGTCTTCGCCACCTCTTCACGCAACCCAATCTCAACGCTCGTCAACGGCGATTGGATGGAGTTTCTGTGTGAGTATGATATGGAAATAGAACATGTGAAAGGAAAGGAGAATGTGGTGGCAGATGCTCTCAGTAGATGGAGACATGTGGCTATGGCCACCTTAGTGGGCATAGATTTGTGGAGTAGGATTCTTGGCAGCCTTCCTCTTGATAGCTTCTACATTACTGAGGTTTGAGTAGAGATCGAGTCTCGAGACCCCTCGAGGGAAGTTTGATGGTTTGTCACTAGATGCGAGATGGCCTTCTCAGCACCTGAGGTCATATTTATGTTCCCAGATACGGAGGATTGAGGCAGGAAATATCGACAGAGGCACATCATGCACCCTATTCAGCCCATCCCGAGGTGAAGAAGATACATGCCACCTTGAGACAGTTGTATCATTGGAGAGGACTTCGTAGAGACATGGCTAAGTTTGTGTCACGATGTTTAGAGTGCCAAAAAGTGAAGGTCGAGCATCAACATCCCACTTTGGCCTTCTCTTTACTCATGCTATATCGGAATGGAAGTGGAACACAATTTCCATAGACTTCATTGTTGGGCTACCGATGTCGAGATATCACCACGACGCCATCATGGTCACGGTTGATAAATTGACAAAAGTGGCTCAATTTTCTTTGGTGAAGACCACGTATACGATTAGTGAAGTGGCACGGGTATATTTGGATGAGATTTTAGGTTGCACGAGATTCTACGGAAGATCATAAGTATTTGTGATCCTTTGTACACTTCCCATTTTTGGACTACTATGCAAAGCATGCCCTCGAGACGAAGATCAATTTCAGCATAACATATCACCCTAAGAAAAATGGACAAATGGAGCGGTAAATCAGATTTTATATGACATGCTCGGGATGTATGTGATGGATCAAGTAGTCTAGATGGGAGGAGTACCTGTACTTGGTGGAATTTTCCTACAATAATAGTTTTTAGAGTTCTATAGGCATGGATCCTTTTCGTGGAGCTTTGTATGGAAGAGAGTACAGACACCTCTTAGTTGGGACAAGTTAGAGGACACGGTTTCTCTTGGACCAGCTTTGTTGTAGGACATGGAGCAACGGTGGTTTTGATCGGAAAAAATTACAAGAGGAGGCATAGGACAGGCAGGAAGAAGTATGCAAATCAACATAGAACCAACCATAGTTTTGATGTGGGCATGAAGGTGTTCCTTCATGTTAGGCCACATAAGAGCCATATCTGTTATGGAAAAGGTTATAAGTTAGCTCCTAGATTCATGGGTCCTTTTGATATCTTGGAGCGTATCGTCCCATTAGGCTACCATCTAGCATTACCACCCAACTTGTCTCGCATACATGATATGTTTCATGTTTTAGTTCTTAGGAGATATGTTGCAAATCCTTCTCATGTATTAGATTGGACATCATTACGGGTGAAGGATCAAGAGTAGGTGATGGTGGAGCCCGTTCGCATCCTAGATCATAGGACCCTAGCCCTTCGAGGCGAGAGGTTGATCAAGTCCGGGTGCGATGGGATAGATATGATGAGCCTACACGGAGGATGCTACTTTGCTACGAGTTCAGGTTTCCACATTTGTTCCAATGAATTCCAAGAGGAAGGCGAGTCTAAGAGGAGGGGATGTAGTGCCCACTTTCCTTTGACACCCCTTTGATACTAATCATGATACTATTGATTATAGTATGGACTTGATTATGGACCTTATTATAATATGATGTTAGATATTTGAGATCAATTATGATGCAAGATTATTAGTGACATTTTGGATATTGATGTTGATATAATGTTTTAAATGGTTATATTATGGATGTTGTTTGGACATGTGATATTTAGATATTGTGAGTAGACCTAGAAATGGAAATTATTGGATGATGGTATAGTTGTTGATAAAACTATAAATGATATTGTTGATTGCTTTGATGTTGTTTTGATTCATATATCTAAATGATTTTGGGAATTATATTTATATTCATTTGGATTTTCGATATGGCCACGAGGCCAAAGGAGGTATTTTTGTTTTATAGGTTAGAATATCACAACAAACATCGGGGATTAAAGATCAACTACATTGGAATTCTAGATGAATTCAACAAGGTCACCATGGCAACTAGTATTTGTTTGTGCGTGTTTGTGTGTGTTAAGGATTCCCATGGGGGATCACCTTTAAATGTGACCAAGGGTTTATGTATTTTTTTATTTGGTCCCTTTGTTTATGTTTGCATGTATTTATCTTGTGGTGCTTTTACCCTTTCATTATTCATTAAATGGTGTGTAATTTGGTGAGTAATCATGTTGTTAAGTTGGTTAATTAAAATATGTCATAAGAAAGTAATTAATAGTAGTTTTTGGCCTTGAATTAAAGTAAGAGATGTGTAAGTGATTGTAAGTTGACTTCCTGAGTGTGAGTGATGTGTAAATTAACTTTTGAGTGTGAAACACTCCATCTTCTTGGTAAAATTGAAATTTCCTTTGGACGCTGATTTTAGAGCTTAGAGGTGGGACAAGTTAATTTATTTACCAACCATACCTATGGTTGGAGAGTTGAATTTGATTTTTATAATGCTTTTTGAGAAGGTAAATTGTAGGTTTTAATTACATATTTCTTACATGATTTAATTTCAGTCCTTTGGGGTGTGGGTTGGATTTGATGTGTAAGTAAACTATATAATATTCACCCACCTATTTATTGTGCATTGAAGAATGAAGTTGATTTTGGGGTTGGGGTTGAGGATGTGTGATGTGGCATCCTACATGGATCCACCTCATCCTCTTCTCTTCCCTCTTCTATAAAATTCAAATTCCTTGCCTTGTTTTGGGTTGCTTCACTTTGGAGACTTCATTCTTGGGTGAATTTTTTGCTATTTTTTTTGGGAGCTCTTGCTTTGAAGAAGTTTTTGGAAGATTGTTGCATGCTTATGCTTGGCTGATTTGGATTGCTTGCATTGGGATAAAGCTTGCTATTTTGGAACTTGGAACAACTCCATCATGGAGAGGTAGGAGCTTGGCTCTTGAAATGCTCTTATTTTATGAATGTATATGTTAATGTATGAATGTTTTGGCATGTTTGTGGGTTGTTGGGTAGATGGCCTAGGAAATGGTGTAGGAGAAGACTATGGGGTTTATTTTTGGGAGGCACAAGTGTGTTTTAGGGAGGTATAAGGGTGGAGGGAGTTGGGATTTGGGTTCCACCTTACAAAGAAATAGCTTGCATTTCTTTACTCATTATGGGGTGCCATAAGAGGTTGGGAGGCATAAGGAAATGTGAGGAATAAGGGGTACTTTGGGAGGCATAAGAAATGTTAGGGCTTTGATATACTATATTTTGGTGGTTTGTAATTCAGGTGGTGATACCCATTTCCCCTTTTGGGAGGCATAAGAAGCATCCCCATAGTTTTTTTCTCCTTTGGCTTGCTTGAGGAAGCCTTAGTATTGTTTGTCATGTTTTAATGTAGTTGTAAACTACATTCTGTTTATGGATTGTGTTTTTATTGTGAAAGTGTTTCTTGTGTGTTTGTGGAAGCCTATTTTTCCATGAGTTGGATCACTTCTTTTATTGCATTGTGGTTGGGGCTCACGGGCCAATGAAGAAGGATGGCTTCTCCTTTTCATTGGATGTCTTTGTTGGGTGGAGATCGTTGCCTTTCCCCTACGCTTGTTGTGATCAAATTAGAAGAATGAGAAATTTGCATGTTGTTGTTCTGGAGCTTAGATAAAGATAGTTTGATAGTCCCTTGTGTAATGAAATCTTATTATAACCTTTCCCACTTGAAGTGGATGAACTTGTATATGTTTGTAATGGAAAGATGTTAAAGTGGTTAATGGAAGTGGTTTTTTCTTGTCCATATGATATTATTCCATTGGAAATCTATGTTTAGCATGCACTATGAAATCCCTGTTTGGAAAGTGGAAAAGTGAAACACGTGAGAAGAAAATGTATTATTTTGCCTTGTATATAATATATGATTTTGGAAAGAATAAAAGAAGGAAGTTGTAAAGTTGTCTTTTGGAATAAATAAAGGATTGCATAACCTTCCTCAAATTGTATCATTGTATTGAATTTAATCATCTAGATGTGAGTTGTAATCTCTGTTTGAAAGGAAGAAATGTGTATAAAGGAAGTGTAATACTCTGTCTTTTGAAATATGTGAAAATTGGAAATCAGAGATGTATTTTAGTTTTTGAATAGTTGAATTGAATCAACTAAATGTATTAGATTAGAATTAGAACATATTATAATACTTGGAAGAAGAAAATGGCAAATAAACCCTTTTAAAAAAATTGATCTCTATCTTGTATTTTCAAACTGGCAATTATTTAATCCAAAATGCAGACCAAACCTACAACAATGAAATAACAAACTAAATGATTAAATTGAAGTAGTTTTCCCTAAACAAATCCAATTAGACAAAAATACTTAAAGGAAATATTTCAAAACTTGGCAAAACCAAGTTCAAAGCTTTCATAGTCATTTTGCTGTCAAAATTGTAAAATTTTGAATTGAAATTTAATCAAATAGATCTACCTCACAAACTTATCCTAAATCCACCTAAGAAAAATTCTCCATGTCTATTTGACATGTTGAAAATTTCATAAGTTAAAATTTAATAAGTTCAAAATAAACAAATTAATGATTCCTGAGTAAAGAGGACATCGAGAACTTCTAGAAAGTCCTCGTCTGCCCAAAACTGAGCTCTCTATCAAAAGTTATGGCCTTTTGTTTTTTTCTTCACTTGCGTAAAAAAAAAGGAAAATTTTCCTGAGAAAGGAGCCCAAATATTTCTCTTATTGCTTCGAAAAATTTTTAGGAAAATTTTCTAAATTTTCCCCGCCACCCTATCGACCCGCAACCAATCAGAGGATACCGCGTGGCACCACGAGGTGGGCCGCCGAGGTGGACCCTTTTCAAGCTTATCGCTTCAAAAATTTTGAAATTTTTTTTCCTAATTTTCTCCACCACCGCCGCCTCAACTGGCCAATCGATAAGAGGCTGCCACGTGGCATAATGAGGCATTGGCGAAGGGGAAAATCTCTTTTTAACTTAGCCCTAAAAAAAATTGGGAATTTTTTTGAAATTTTCCCGCCACCCCGTAACCAATCAGGAGATGCCACGTGGTGTCACGAGGCATTGGCGGAGGAGCGGGTCCATTTTTGCCTTTTTGCATTTAGAAAATTTTGAGAAAATTTTCTAAATTTTCCACCGCCCGCCTTGCCCCAAATAATCAGAGCTGCCACGTGGCATCACGACGTGTCGGCTTGAGGCACGAGTGAATGTTATCCCCTTTGGGCGTTAAACAAATTTTCTCCCCGTTGCCTATCCTTTTTTGCATTGGCTTTGGAGACACCACGTGTCCCTCGTGACTCGCATGAGAGCAGGTGGCTTTCGCCCCTTGGGAAATTTTTCTCCCCACGCCGCGGACCGTCCAAAAAATTTTCCTCCCGCTGCCCCAAACCCGCCCATGGGGAAATTTTCCTCCCCACGCCCGCCATGGGGAAAAATTTTCCCCAGGCCCGCAGCCCACTCTTGGGGAAAATTTTCACCCCAAGGCCCGGCCCATAACTTGAAAATATGAGGAGTTAGGAGGACTTCTTTATATCAATGGAAATGTGAGAAAATTTCCTATCCAATGGGAATAATTTAGGATATTTGAATGCATTAATTTTGATAAAAACAAGTTGAACCTTTAAGCATGTTAGAAAGTGGGTATGGTGAGGAATTACCCTCTTAACCTAATTGAATCTTCTAACCCTAGATTTTGGACCTTGTAACCTCTAATAAATGTTAACAAAAGAAAATTATATTCTAGTAGATTAGAATTGATCTAGAACCTTATCTATGACAATTGTTGTCTTGTAACCTAGTTGAAGACTCTTTTAAAAAAAAAAATTTATTCCATAATTTTCCTAACTATTCCTAGGTTGTTCTTGGGTCTCAAGTGGGTTGTGTTAGTGGAACATTACACGTTAGAGGTTTGTAGATTGTGAATCCCTCATTTTTTTTTATTAGATCCTCAATTTTAATGTTTTCAACTATGTGGGCTGCTAAATCTTCTTGACTACCCAGGGGGATGTTGAGAAATTGTGGGAGTGTTGGGAGGGATGACAGAATAGTAGGGTTTGGTTGTGGTTGATTCCCTCGACCTCAACTGTAATAATAAAAAAATGTATTCAATTCAAATTTTAATCTATAATTATCATATTTCAATGCAATTTTGAGAAAATAATTGTGCCTACCTCTTCTCCATGACACCATAGTCAATTTAGATCTTCCTGGCGATCTAGAAATGATCCTTTGAGCTTGAGATCTAGCTGAATGAAAAAATGTGAGGGCACGATTAAGCTCTGAAACTTGCATTTGAGGGAGATAAAATGATAGAGGCTCGGTCTCTTTTTTTTATAAGACATAATGCATACACGTTATGCTTTGGTAACTTGTAACTAAGAATCAAACCTAAGAATTTAAAACACATATGTGTTTTACTTCTGGGATAGGTATAATTGAACTTTTTGCCCCAACGCATGCGCTTAGCTTTGCTATTTTTATATTTTAATTTTTTTGTAATTTTTAATTTTAAAAAAATCTTTGTAAAATTGATTAAGCTTTTTTCTATGCACTTATTTATTAATATATTAATTTTATATATATATATATATATATTATATTAATTCTAAAAAAATTTTTTTAAAATTGTAATTAATCTTTTTTTTTTTATTTACAATCATCCATGGACTCTCATGAAACATTATTGGCACATTATCGTGCATCCACATATCAAAATACATATTAATACATATCTATTAACTACTATTTACAAATATCCCCAAAATTCAAGAAAAAACTTGAGACCAAGTAAACTAGGACACCAAGAGATATAAACCCACCACAAACACAACAAAAAAACCACCCTTAAACTCACAACTCCATGCTAGCACCAAACGGCTTCTCAACAAGAATTTCCACCTTAGAGTTGCTTTGGGGTGGCGAGGAGGAGGGAGAGCGAGCAACACAACATTCATGGATATCCACTTTGGATTTCTCAATAAGCCTCGACCATTGATTTTCAAACAACCTCCAAACCGTAGGAAAGATCTTGAATCCCGTGAGCCATAACATGAATATGGTATTGCATTCTAACCAACATTTCCTCAAAATGGCTAAGCTCCTTATGTTGGATGAACTGGCCTAACGAATTTGACAGGATATTTACAACACTCAAACCCTGAGCTACTTCAAATACATTTTGGAGACCAATAGAATGGTTAGGATCTAGCATGAGCTTCCGCATCTTATTGTAGATGTCAACCTCTTCATCCTCTGCTTCAAAACTCTCTGCCACCGTCCAAACCTTTCTCTAACCAGCGGTGCATCACAAGTATTTTTATTCTCCCACTCATCCAATCCATGAAGGATTCCCCCAAGGACTCCCCACTTTGAGCCTGATGCCTCTTTCGACTAGGCCTCGTAACCATGGACCCTCCTCGATGCCATGCCGAAAACGACAAAAAAAAAAGTAGAGATGAAACAAAAGGGAAGAAGGATCAACATACAAGGCAATAATAAGACGTGAGGGATGGACATCACCTCACCACCGGCAGCCTTAAATACGCACACCTCCACCCAAATCAATAAAAAATTCACACACACAAGAGACCTAAATATTTTCCAAAATCTTTCAACTCAATCGACATCACTCCAAGAGGTAAGGAAATAATTAGAAGGTGGCCTTCACAATCATTTACCCCCTTCAACCGATGCCATGCGCATCACATCACCGCAAATGGACAATATTCAAAATACCCCGAATATCATTAGGGAAGCCTAAATCCTAAGATTGGGATATTACTTGAAGATTATCTAATAATCCAACCCCTTTATTTGCTAAACCATCTGCCATGTTATTGTTTTCCTCAATGTGTGCAAAATTTTTACTTCTAAAAGTGAAGGCAAAATTGCCTTAATATTCGAGCAAATAGACTTCAAACGCCAGGCCTTGGGGGAACGCCCTTGAGGCATATCAATGATAACTATAGAATCCCCTTCAATCAGATGTGATGTCAATTTCTCTTTTTACATCCAAAGAAGCCAAACAGAAGAACCATTTCTTCCGCAAAGTTATTAGAAGATACGCCTATAATCAAAATCCAAAGCCACAATTAGAGTTCCTAAAGATACATCCACACTTGTATTGCCTTTGGAGTCTCCATCAAAATTTAGCGTGATCAATCTTTCAAAAGTGATGCACCAAAATTAGCAGAATTTTTGACAAGATCATAACTTGAGCTCCAGGTGTTCGTTTGAGTCCATTTTTTTGAAACCACATGTTTTGACGAGACCAATGTACCGTGCAACAAACTCTACTAGTTTGAGCAAGTTTTAGCACATTTTGAGGCCGCCATCTTGAAGCCAAAATTAGGATTTAAGTTGTAGTTTGGTTTTTTCCTATTTTTGGGCATTAGTTAATTTTAGTCTATTAGTTGCATTATGAGTTAGAAATTTGGCAATTCCTCTAATTTAGGAATGTAGAAGATGCATGGAATTTTTGTGCTGTATGAATAAGCAGCGAACTTACTAAGAATAACAGAGTTCTAATAAATGCTAAAAATAATAATTTTCGCCACCTAGAATAGATTTAGTCAAAGTTTGTTAGATTTTACTTGACAACTCGAGTTGGGAGTTTTTTTCCTATTTAGGAAACATTGTAATTCATTATTCGATAACAAAGAAGATCTATTTTCTTTTGGAGTAGTATATCAAGTTTGTTAAAAATTTGGCTATATTAAAAGCAAGTTTCCACCTTACCACATTATCACCCTTACTACCCTTATCAAGAGTGTTTTTATTATTTTTAATTTTTAATTCTTTTTTAATAATTTTAATAATTTTTAAATAATTTATTATTTTAGTTTTATATTAATTTTAATATTTTTTATTTATTTTAATTTATTACCCTTACTCCCATTATCAAGAGCATTATTTTTAATTTTTATTATCATTTTAATAATTTTAATTATCTTTGAATTTAATTATTTTTATTAATTTTAAATTGTGTATTTGTTTTAGTTTATATTAATTTTAATAAATTTTATTTATTTTAATATTTAATTATTATTTTTAATTCCTTGTTATTTTGATTTAATATTTATTATTGATTTATTAATTATTTTAGTTTTAGTTTTATTAATTTTTACTTTGAATTTTGAATTATTATTTACATTTAATTTTTATTTTAAACTTTTTAATTATTAAATATTTAAATTTTTAATTGATTAGTTGATTATTTTAATGTTTTTTTATATTAATTTAGACTTTTAATCAATTTAATTATTTTTAGTTTTAGTTTTATTAATTTTTTATTTTGAATTATTGAATTATTAAATATTTAATTTTTTAATTGATTAGTTGATTGTTTTAATGTTTGTTTATATTAATTTAGACTTTTAGTTTTAGTTTTATTAATTTTTATTTTGAATTATTGAATTATTAAATATTTAATTTTTTTAATTGATTAGTTGATTGTTTTAATGTTTGTTTATATTAATTTAGACTTTTAATCAATTCTTAATTTTATAGTTTTTAGTTTTAATTTAGATTATTATATTTTATTTTTACTAATTTTTTTGATTTTTTTTTATTAATTTGAAATATTAAGTAATTTTTTTCATTAATTTAAATTTTCAATTTTTAATTTTATTGTTTTTAATTTTAATTTTTGAATTTTTGAATTTTATTTATTAATTTTCATTCATCTTTATTTTTTGTTAATAATTTTAATTATTTTTTTATTAATTTTAATTTTTAATTTAATTTTTAGTTTATTATATTTAATTTAGATTTTTTTTTTTTTTTTAATTTATTTTAATTTTTATTAATTTTTAATTTAAATTATTTAATTTAAATTTTATTAATTTAATATATTTTTATGGATTTTAATTTCTTTAAAAATTGATTTCCATGCAAATTAATTTTTTTATTCATAATTTATTTTTCTTTTTTTCTTTTTAATTTTTATTAATTATTAATAATTAATTTCAATTTTGAATTTTAAATTTTACTTTTAATCAATTTCAAATTTTTATTAATTTAACTCGATATTTAATTTTTTTGTATTTTTTTTTTTTTTTATCAATTCTATTTTTAATTTTATTAATTTTTAATTTTTAAAAAATATTATTTTTAATTTTTCAATAATTTTTATAGTTTTTTTAAAAATTATTAATTAATTTTTTTCAAATTTTAGTATTTTTCAATATTTCTTATTATTTTTTTATTTTTATTTTAAGTTTTAATTATTAATAATTAATTTAATATATTTAACTTTTATCAATTATTAAGTTTTAATATTTAATTTTTAATCAATTTCAAGTTTTTATTAATTTTAATTTTAATATTTCATATTTATCAATATTTAATTTACAATTTCTATTAATTCTCATTTTAATTAGTTTTTTTTTACATTATTAAATTTAATTAATTTATTATTTTTAATGGATGTTAATTTTTAACTTTTATTACTTTTTAATTTTTTTAATTAAATTTTTAATTTTCACTTTTAATCAAATTCTAATTTTTATTTTCTCAATTTTATTAATTTTCATTTTTAATATTTTTTTTTTTTTTTAATATTTCTATTAATTTTTTAAATTATTTCTATTTTTTTATTAATTTTTAATTTATTTAATTGATTTTCATGAATTAATATTTTACAACTTTTCTTAACTTTTTTAATTTTTAATTTTTTAATTTTTTATTAATTAATAAGTTTTATTAATTTTAATTTTTAATCAATTTCTAATTTTTGCATTTTAATATACTATATTTATCAATTTTAATTTTTACATTTTTATATTATTAATTATTATTTAAATTAATTTCTATTTTTATTAAGTTTAATATATTTTTTAAAATTGAAATTTAATTAGTAATTAATTTGTTTTATTTAATTATTAATTTTTATTTTCCATCAATTGCTAATTTTTAAATCTTTGAATTTTAATAAATTTTCTTTATAATTTTACTTTTTTACTTTTTAATATTTGATATTTATCAATTTTAATTTTTACAAATTTAAAATTATTAAAATTATTTTAAATTAATTTTTTTTTTTATAAATTTTTTAATTTATTTCATTCATTTTCATGAATTTTATTAATTTTTACCACTTTTATTAACTTTTTTAAAAATTATTAATTATAATTTAAATTAATTTTTGTTTTGATTTTAATTTTTATTAATTATTTTAGTTTTAGTAATAAATTTTCTTTATAATTTTACTTTTTTACTTTTTAATATTTGATATTTATCAATTTTAATTTTTACAAATTTTAAAATTATTAAAATTATAATTTAAATTAATTTTTGTTTTTATTAATTTTTTAATTTATTTCATTGATTTTCATGAATTCTTATTAATTTTTTACCACTTTTTTAACTTTTTTAAAAATTATTAATTATAATTTAAATTAATTTTTGTTTTGATTTAATATTTATTAATTATTTTAGTTTTAGTTTTACTTTTATTAATTTTTACTTTGAATTTTCGAATGATTATTTAGCTTTAATTTTTATTTTGAATTATTGAATTATTAAATATTTAAAAATTTTAATTGATTAGTTGATTATTTTAATGTTTGTTTATATTAATTTAGACTTTTAATCAATTTAATTATTTTTAGCTTTAAGTTTTATATTTTTATTTTGAATTATTGAATTAATAAATATTTAATTTTTTAATTGATTAGTTGATTGTTTTAATGTTTGTTTATATTAATTTAGACTTTTAATCAATTCTTAGTTTTAAGTTTTTAGTTTTATTAATTTTTTTTTTTTATTAATTTGAAATATTAATTTTTTTTTTTCATTAATTTAAATTTTCAATTTTTCATTTTATTGTTTTTAATTTTAATTCATCTTTATTTCTTTTTAATAATTTTAATTATTTTTTATTAATTTTAATTTTTAATTTAATTTTTAGTTTATTATATTTAATTTAAATTTTTTTTTGTTTTTGAATTTATTTTGATTTTTATTATTTTTTAATTTAAATTATTTAATTTTAATTTGTATTAATTTAATATATTTTTATGGATTTTAATTTCTTTAAAAATTGATTTTCATGCAAATTAAAAAAAAATTATAATTTGTTTTTTTTTCTTTTTAATTTTTATTAATTTCACTTTTGAATTTTAAATTTCTACTTTTAATCAATTTTTATTAATTTCACTTTTGAATTTTAAATTTCTACTTTTAATCAATTTCAATTTTTTTATTAATTTAACTGATATTTAATTTTTTGTATTTGTTATTTTTTTTATGGATTCTACTTTTTAACTTTATTAATTTTTAATTTTTCAATAATTTTTATTTTTTAAAAAAATTTATTAATTATTTTTTAATTTTTTTTTATTTTAAGTTTTAATTATTAGTAATTAATTTAATATTTTTAACTTTTATCAATTATTAAGTTTTAATATTTAATTTTTAATCAATTTCAAATTTTTATTAATTTTAATTTTTAATATTTCATATTTATCAATATTTAATTTACAATTTCTATTAATTTTCATTTTAATTTTTTAATTTTACATTATTAAATTTAATTAATTTATTATTTTTAATGGATTTTAATTTCTAACTTTTAGTACTTTTAATTTTTTTTTTTAATTCAATTTTTAATTTTCACTTTTAATCAAATTCTAATTTTTATTTTCTCAATCTTATTAATTTTCATTTTTAATATTTTATTTATTTATTTATATTTCTATTAATTTTTTAAATTATTTCTATTTTTTACAACTTTTTTTTTAATTTTAAATTTTTAATATTTATTTTTTTAATTTTTTATTAATAAGTTTTATTAATTATAATTTTTAATCAATTTCTAATTTTTGCATTTTAATATACTATATTTATCAATTTTAATTTTTACATTTTTAAATTATTAATTATTATTTAAATTAATTTCTATTTTTATTAAGTTTAATATATTTTTAAAATGGAAATTTAATTAGTAATTAATTTGTTTTTTTAATTTTATTAATTATTAAGTTTTGTCAATTATTTAATTATTAATTTTTAGTTTCCATCAATTTTAATTTTTAAATCTTTGAATTTCAATAAATTTTCTTTATAATTTTACTTTTTCACTTTTTAATATTTGATATTTATCAATTTTAATTTTTACAATTTTAAAATTATTAATTATAGTTTAAATTAGTTTTTGTTTTTATTAATTTTTTTATTTATTTCATTGATTTTCATGAATTCTTATTAATTTTTACCACTTTTAGTAATATTTTTTTTTAAAATTATAAATTAAATTAATTTTTGTTTTTATTAATTTTTTAATTTATTTCATTGATTTTCATGAATTCTTATTAATTTTTTACCACTTTTATTAACTTTTTTAAAATTTAAAATTTTATTAATATTTAATTTTTTAATTTCTACTTTTGTTATATTTATAAAGCATAAGTTTAATTAATCTTACTTTTAGATTTATTTTTAAGCAAATTTCAATTCGTTTTCTTAATATTTTTATATTTTTAAAAACATTTAAATTTTTATTTCTACTTTTATTATATTTATAAAGCATAAGTTTAATTAATCTTACTTTTAGATTTATTTTTAAGCAAATTTCAATTCGTTTTCTTAATTTTTTTATATTTTTAAAAACATTTAAATTTGTTATTTTTAAATTTTCATTGATTTTCATTATTTCAAATTTCAATATTCTTAAATTTTTTAATTAATTTTATTTGTTAAAATATTCTTATTAATTTTTTAATAATAATTTTAATAATTAATTTTCATTAACATTCATAATTATAATAAATTATTCATATTTCTAAATAATTTTTGTATTTTTTATTATTTATTATTTTTAAATTTTAATTTTTTTATTAATTAATCACTTTTTTACATTTTTATTAATTTAAATTTTTTATATTTTAATTAATTAATTAATTATTGTATTTTTTATTATTTATTATTTTTAAATTTTATTTTTTTATTAATTAATCACTTTTTTGCATTTTTATTAATTTAAATTTTTATTTTTTTATTAATTAATTAATTTTTATAATATTAATAAATTATTCCATCAATCATATTTCTAAATAATTTTTGCTTTTTTATTATTTCTTTATTTTTAAATTTATAAATTTTGTTCTATTAATTTTTAATTTTTGATGTTTTTATTAATTTTAAATTTTATTATTTTTATTAATTCAATTTTATTTTAAATAATTTTTACTTAAATAAATTATTTATCCAACCATATTTCAAATTACTTATTATGGTACAGTTTATTAGTGTTCTTACAACTTAAGAAAGAAACTACCATGTCTATACTATGTAAATAGTAACAAATTTACAATACAATTTAAACAGTCTAGTGAGACATGCATATTAAAATCACCAAAGAATAAATTTATCTTTAAAAATTATTTTCTAGTGCACAGGAAACAAAAACCATTTCCATCAAACTTAATCACTAAAAGCAAAAATAGAAGACACTTAATATAAAAACAGCTGTATCTAATCTAAACATATTTATTACTAATCTGCAAATTAAGAGAGTTTTCTGCTGTTCAATTTTTTTATTTAATTTAAATTTTTTTCTTGATTTTTTTTTTTTAATTAATTATTTAGTTTTATTAATTTTTAAATTTCTACTTTTCAATTTTTTATTAATATTTTAATTTCATTAATTTTCATGAATTCTTACTAATTATTTATTTATTTATTTTAAATTTTTATTTATTAATATTTATTATAAGTTTGTTTATTTAATTTTTATTAATTTGTATTTTTCTTATTTTATATTAATTTTCATTCATTCTTATTAAATTTTAATTATTATTAGTTAATTCTTAATTTTTATTAATTTCTAATAAATTATTTGCCCAACCATATTTCAAATTAATTATTGCTGTTGTAACAATTAGATATACAACCTTTCTTAAGTGTCAAGAAACAGAGAGCTCGTACAAGTTGGTTGGAATATTGATATTCAATTACATTTACTAAGATGAAACCATAAAATCTGTAAAGATGTGGCAACAATTAAATATGGTATAGTTTATTACTGTTCTTACAAAGTAACCAAGCACTATATCTATACCGTTATAATCATTTAAAAATTATATTTCTTTACAAATTAAAAATTAAGTAGCGACAAATTTTCAATACAACTTCTATACAAGATAAACTCAATCTTTAAAGAGTAAATAAATTTTCAATGCAATTTTTATAAAAGATCCATTTTGATATCAAATATCACGAACCAGAGATAAAAAATCTATAAAGATATCTTCATAAAGGATTGAACTTTCAATAAAAAAATAAAAATAATAATTGCACATTAACATCTAAAAGTAAGAATCAGAAATTGGCCACCCTCTTATCCTATCTACAAAATCTTAGACTTAAAGTGAAGATTTAAAAACCAATTGGAGGATACCATAGTCATCAGAAAATGCGGATAGGAATGAGATTGAGAACGCACCAAAAAGGGGACGTATGGAGACTGTGTTCAGGGAGCAGCAGGGTACAAGTTTCCTCTCTTGTAATAAAAGATACTACTCTTTCCAAGAAAAAACAATAGACCCTAATCTATTAGAAGCCAACAAAATGTTTTAAAGCAACCATCCACCATAATAATAGTCAAAAGGGTAAACTGATCCAGGTGCTTCCCCCCATCCCACATTCACCTCCTACTCCACATTCTTCCTTGTCTGCAAACAATTTTATCTTCCTCCTCTTTGCACACTTCCATCTCCTCATTCAAACAACCACATTTCCCTCTCTATCGTTTCTTCCACCTCCTTCGTTGTCTGATTTCAGATCCTAAACAATACTACACCCAGCAGCTGAAGAATGAACAGACATTTTGAATTTGATAGTACCACAACTGTTTTCAATCCATCTTCACAGATTCTAGAGGAATGTGATATAAAGGCTTTGCTATTGCTAGAACACAACCCTAGGAAAGAGTTATTGGTGAATATCAAATGTCTAAAAAAAAAAAAAATTTCATGCAGAATTGGCAGATCTAGTAAGGAAGAATTTGCTTCATGGATCTAAAAACAGCTATAGAATGAAAAGACATTTTGAATTTGATAGTACCACGATTGTTTTCAATCCATCTTCACAGATTCTAGAGGAATGTGATATAAAGGCTTTGCTATAGAACACAACCCTAGGAAAGAAATATTGGTGAATATCAAATGTTTACAAAAAAAAAAAAATTCATGCAGAATTGGCAGATCTGGTAAGGAAGAATTTGCTTCATGGATCTAAAAACAGCTATACCTCCAAAACAGAACATGTCTAGTGATGAACTCATAGCCCTTAAGTAGGTGAAATATAATCCAGTGTTGGTTATTACAAAGGCAGAGAGAATGTAGTTGTGGTTATGGAAAAAGCAGACTATCTTTGCCAAAATGGACGATCACATTATTGATAGTGGCATCAACAAATTATTGAACAAGAATCCAATAAAGCAGATCTTTAAACCTCAAAAAAGCAATCATGAAATCCACTCTAAGAAAAAGAATAGAGGAGCAGGGTACAAGTTTCCTCTCTTTTAATAAAAGATATTACTCTTACCCAGAAAAACAAAAATCTATTAGAAGCTAACCAAATGCTTTAAAGCAACCATCCACTTAGCGCAAACTGAACTGTCTAAAAAAGACAAACGCATACCAGAAGTAGATGCCATGGATTGCTATCATTACTAGATATGGCCGCAAAATCCATATCATGGCATGGCTGGATAACAATATCATTACAGTTAGCTACTGTTTACAAACAGTCAAAATTTATTGACAATGTATAAAATTTTCAACAATCAAATATTTTAAACCTTCCAATACAATTTAACTGTATATTTTATATTAATATACCATTGAACCCTCAGAGCCCGGCATGTAGTGCAAAAAAATAAATCTATACCGTAAGCTACGACAGACTCATTAGCATTTGCAAAATTTGGGGAAAAATATAAACAATACAAAATGTTAAATACGGTTAGAAGACACCATCAAAATCTCACCTATGCTGCTTCAACACACAATCATCATAACGATAAGTAAACCATACAAAAATAAATAATTAATTACAATGGAAAAACACAGCAATGCAAACTACAATACAAAATGTTGTTGAAGACAACATCAAAAGCTCACCTATGTTGTTTCCCAGTTATTTTCTAGTGCACATGAAACAAGTACCAATTCCATCAAACGTAGATACCAAACGAAATAAGGAAAAAAGAAAAAAAAACAGAGCATGGCCATGACACAGACAACAAAACACTTTAAACCACTAAAAAAAGAACTAAACAACGCAAACGCCCCTATAGAATACAAAAATAAACAATGGACAAGAAATAAATCAGTACGCTACTTTACCGGCTTCACCTACACCCACATCATAGATAATTTTCCAGCTCATCATGTCTCATAAGAGATGAAAGTAAATAAAATTAAAAAAACTTAAGTACTACATTCATTAATGCCAAATGCATTGATATAAAACAGCTAAATGATGCATCTAATGTAAAATACTCATTGATAATCTGCAAATTAAGAAAAATTTCTGCAAGATTTTATGAAAATCCAAAATATAAAAAAAAAGGGAAAAAATAAAGCAATTCAC
Source organism: Taxus wallichiana var. yunnanensis (assembly GCA_018340775.1). NCBI lineage: Eukaryota > Viridiplantae > Streptophyta > Pinopsida > Cupressales > Taxaceae > Taxus > Taxus wallichiana. The sequence goes on from CM031242.1 coordinate 1,034,239,626, forward strand.
AGACATCAGAACACTTGCTATTCCCATAAAAACAGAAATACACAATGTAAACCCCAGAATTTAAAAAAGGGACTAACAATTCAAAGTAGAGTACAAAATGTTAAAGAGGATTAGAAGACATCTGTCTCATAAGAGTGACATTTTACACCCGGATCTCAGTCTATTTTATGAAAACTCTACACCAAATGAATTGATTTAAAGTAGTAAATGATGTATCTAAACTAAAATATGTATCAATAATCTACGAGTTAAGAGAATTTTGTGCAGTTAAACGACTCTTAACCATTTTCTCAGAGACCAAAACAAATCAAGAAAAGAAAAAAACAGAGCATGTCCATGCAATACACAGAAAACAGAACAAGAAAAACCCCTACAAAAATTAAATAAACAAGGATTTAGTAAAACCAGCTTGGGATAGGCATTAACAAGGATTAAGCAAAATCCTGACCTAATTACAATAACAAGGATTTATTAAAATCCCTGACCTAATTATAACTTCAGTGACTTCAGAAGACAACGAATCTCAAATACGTTTGAACGTCTCAATCTAATGGCAGAATTCATGTGACAATTGTCATTTAATGGCGATGTTGAAAATAGCCTGAGATGGAAAAACGCCAACCGTTTCCCATTTATCTATAAAAAACCTAAGATATAAAAAGTCTGAATAATAACCTTCTGTAAATTATTTTTAAACCCCAGCCTACAATGAAGGACGGCCATCGGCTGCAACAGATGATGGGACCATTACCTCGATTAATTAACCCTAAGCTGTAGCAAAATCTGTCCAAATAAAACGACCTTCTTTGCGGAGATAAATCAGCACAAAAATAAAACATACCAGTGCTCTGTTCTGCCGCAGTGCTCTGTTCCGTGATAGCAGAGGAACCTGTAATTACAGAGAGAAAAGCACCAAATCCAAATCAGAAAAAGGACGAGAAAACTCAATAATCTGCAGTTATACAGGGAAAGAACATCTGGCAATAGAAGCTCAGAGTAACTTACCAGAACACGAATTATTTGCTATCTGCTCCATTCATTGCCATCTCCAACAGAAAACAAACAAAATATACAAGACACGAGATTGAAACAAAAAATACAGGCAAAAGCTATTCAAAGCTCAAAAATAAGGAACAAACACGGGGCATGGCCATGCCACATTCAGACAAAGCAGACAAGGCGAAAAAAACACAGACACGAAGGAAAAAACACAGACACAAAGGAACACCGCACACTGAAATGGTAAATAATTACTGGGAAAGGGATTTTTATAATGCTTTCGCTAACAGATCTTTTCCCAACAGTCATTTGCTCCTGACAGCTGTCTACCACCCATCTGCTTTTTCCGTTTATTTTTAGACCATCTTCTCAACGTTATAAAATTTAGTCCTGACACCTGTCTACCACGCATCTGCTTTTTCCGCTCTCTACCACTTTCCCGTATAATTTTAGACGATCTTCTCAACGTTATAAGATTTACTAATTAAAGGTTATTTGAGCATTTCTGAAAATGATTTGCAACGGATTTATACCTAGCTAACTTCACGAAAGGCCGTTCATAGGAAAATAGAGTGGCAGTCCTTTTATGGGTTATCTTTTAAATACTAAGTGTACATATTTTAGTATTAAAAACTATGGCTTACTAAGTGTGCTTTGCAACGGATTTATGGGTAACTTCACGAACCTTAAAATCTAAAACTATTCTTAGAAATCTGCATATCCTATGAGGGTATAGAATATATTACACATTAAAAACTATGGCCTACATAGATCTTTAACTATTATTTTATTACATTTATGGGTGTGTTCTTATTGGAATAATCTATCTCTCAAAGAAGATAGACAACTGTTGTTATCTTCATAGATTGATGCATTGATTAAATGAATAGTGGTCGTTGATTTTTTTATGGTTATTAGGAAATGATTTTCCTAGGAATATATGGGACATGACAGTTGATAGTCTAGTAAGGGGCAATGGAGCAAAACACTAGTTTCCTACATTGTTGAGCTGAGTGATGGACACAATCCACATCTATACCCATCTTACAAGGATGTCATGCTCTGCATGCTTCCTCTCTTTCGTATTTACACGTTTGAACTTTTAAATATGTGAATTCAAAAAGTTATTAATAAAATGTGTGTGAAAGTGGGATTGGTGCCACTTTTGTTGAAATTCATGAGCAATAGCATGAATGAGGGCAGGGAGAAAGGGGGATGATGAATTGCTAGCTATCCTGGGCATTATTTTAAGTTTTGAGGAAGGTGCCAAGGACATTGAAGATTTTTTTATGAAGGAGGATGTCATTCTAAAATAGACTTATGGTCGCAACAAAGAGAATGCAATTGGATGTTTGGTGGAACCATGTTAAATGGATTAGAGATATGTGAAGGAGGTGAATAATGGAGGAGGATACATGACATTGGTAAATCCAAGCCTTATTGGAATGAACAGAGAAAATAGTTGATAGGAACAAAAGCTTAGGAGTTGGGGAATATTAAGGAAGTGCATTTGTATACAAATTACTATGGAACATATGAACAAGCACAAACAAATGAAAAAATATTGCTTTGGTATGGAAAGATACAATTTTTTTAAGCAAATATAACGTGTATGGTTTTCCTAATTTTTTTAATGTAAATAGATCAAGTGAGACAACATTATGAATGAGTCATGTCTACAATCTGTTGAGAATGGTACTTGAATTCATATCTCACAATCCCATCTTTTTGAGATGTAGCTAAAAATTAAACTATGTGTGTTCATTTGTAATCCAAAATATAATTTTTACCCATATGATTCTAAAATTATTTATCATGTATAAAATAAATAATTAGGTTGGTAGGTGTTCCCTATTAGAGATTGCTCAATCTGGTATTAAATGTCAACCATTATCAACTCAATACATTGAAGTGTTGCAAAAATAAATCTTGATTGTTCACATTTAATCTCCATGAAAATAGGGATCACCTTCTTCAGAACATTTATTGCATATGTTATCCTTCCAATAGCAAGCATTACTCGTATCTTTATTTCTTGTACTTGAAATGCAAAAATTAACCTAGATTCCTCATCAACGACCTTGAGGAGTGAGAAAGAAGTGAAGAAATATATTTTAATAGTCAACACTTATTTTTGAGACATAGAGGCAGAGCAACATACTTCCCCATCGAGAAAAGGATGGTTCAATAACTATATAATCATTCATCTTTTCTTTAAATCTCTCTTTAGGATTTTTCCCACAAAAATATCATCCTTGAGGTGAAAAAAATTGATGCAACATGGGAAGTTCATTTGCATAACTAATGCAATAGATGCCTACAAGGGGAATGGAATCATTAGTCCAAGGCAACCTCCTAAGTAGCCATCTCTTCCATAGTGTAACCCACATACCAATTATTAGCAGGTGACCCTTGTTCCACCTACTTCACCACTTCAGGATCCATCCACAATGTGGTACCTTTTAAACATTTAATATTAAACCATGATACACCTTTAACCCTTGGTCATATATCGGGATATGGATAGCTGACTTGTGGTTAACATAATCTATTATCATTCCATATCATATTTATTTATGATTTCATATGCTTAATCAGTCAATATAGTGGATTTTCATTGTATATTGCGGTATATATAGGAGTTAGAGAGTAGGATATTATCATCATATTGAGTACTTGAGTCTTATTGTATGGTTTGGAGGTTTCCCCCTCGTAGTGGCTAAGTCATTCTACCTGCATATTATAGTCATTTCAATATGTTTTGGTGTTATATGATTGTTGATATTTAGATATATCTAAGTTATTTCATCACAAGTGGTTTCAGATATTGATCTTAACTATAATTGGATAAAAACCCTAATCATGAAAATTTGGCTATATATTTGAAAAATGGTATTGAATTTTTCTACATTTGTGTTCTTGGTGTTGCAAAATAGATCAAGTAAGATGCTCACTAAATTTCAAGATTTTTTGACTTGTTTGCACAAGTTATAGTAGTTTTATTTATTTTTATAAATTCACTACATACGCTAGAAGTTTGGGAATTTTTCTAAGGTTCTTATATTTTTCTGAAATCTTTCCAAATAATAATCTATAATTTTTCTCTATGATTTCTCTCTATTTAATTAATAAATTTAGAACACCCCAAACCCTAATATTTGTATCCCATGAACCAAACCCTACATAATGATTGAAATATTGACTAAAGGCCAAGAGAAGGATCAAGCCACTCTAGGAATGACTCCAAATAAGGAAGATATGGATTTGGAATATTTAGCTTCTAGATTTTCAGAGGTATTTAACCAACTTCAAGAAAGGGCTAACAATATAGTGAGTAAGGAGGTTGTCCAAAATTATCTTCAAACACTAAAAGATAATATTGAAAAATAACCTTAGAGAATTGAGAGGTAACATTCATGCAATGAATACTGAAATACATCTACGGTTGGAAGCAATGAGAAATGAAATGATGAGTATTCTTTACAACATGAATATGGGCATGAATTTCCATTCAATTCACATGGGTTCCTCAAACAATGTACCCTTCAATCCAAAATGAAACCAACCAAAGGGGGATCCTTTGCCCAAAGTGGTGGACCTTTGGGCTAGTGGTAGAACATGATTTCAAAAGTAGAAAAGTGCAAGTTTAATGGTCATGATGTGATCACATGGATAAACTAAATGGAGTTTTTTTCTCTACATCAATTCCCAAGTGGAAAGAAGGTGGTAATGGCATCCTTGTATCTAGATCAAGAATAATTCATTTGGTATAGATTGATATGTGAGAAGAAGAAAAAATAAGGGTCTCCCTATTACTGTGTTTATGTTCACTAATGACCTCCAAACTCACTATAGTAATAGTGTTATAGAGAACTATTTTATCCAGATAGCCAAAGTGGAAAGACATGGATAATCAATGATTATATCTAGTAGTTATAAAATCTATCATCACGAGTGAATGACATCTACGAGGACCATCTAAATGATCTCTTTTGGGAAGACTTAAGGATACCATCCAATTAGATATTTATCTTGTTAATCCTAGTTTGATATCAAAATCCATGATAGTTTATTTTCACGTAGAGGAATGATATTTAGTCAAAAAAGGGTTCTTAATAATCTAAAGGAACACACGATGGAAACATTATCACTTACCCAATCTGAAATGATCGATTCCTTAAAAATTGAAGATAAGAGAGTAAAAGGTCCTTATTACAATTGTGATCTCTAATGGAGAAAAGTTCATAAGTAAGATGAGAGGAATTTATTCTACATTGAGGGTCCTAATGAGGAGGAAGACGAGGAATAAGAAACTAATAAATAGGAAGAGGTTTTTGTGATCTATGCTAAGTAATCTCAACTAACTATCTCTTCTTAACTAATTTCAGGGATTAGCAACCCACAAACCCTCAACAGCTTTGGGTTCATAAAGAAACAAAGGATGACACTACTAATTGAATCCGGTACTACTCATAACTTCATCAAACATAAGGTGGCCTAATGCTTAAATTTATTTATTTATATAGCCTCAAAGTCTTAGGTAATGGTTGTAGATAGAGGTAAAGTTGTTTTTTTAGGAAAGTTCAATAAGATCAAGTTATCCATGGGAGATTTCCTGCCAAAGGGATCCATGTTGTAGACACAAAATTATGCACTTGGCACTACTACTAGGGGGTCATTTGAGACAAAACATAGAGACAAAAATATAATTTCGTCTCAAAATTTCCCACTTTTTAATTTTTAATACACTAAGGTACCATCTACATAAAAATGTTATGTTCTGCCATTTGTTACTATGCTACATTTCATGAGGGCATTTAAAGACCTTGATTCCTAGACTGTTGATTTCTCATCATTGTGGCTACTTTGTTCTCCGGGAAACACATGCTCCTCTCTGTTCATGTGCACAAAGTGGGCTCCACGGAGATTGACGGTGGTGTGAAAGTGGTTTCTCCTCCCAATGTTGCTAAGCTCCAGAAAAATAACTTCATCCCAAGCCGTGTTTGATGGTTATGCCATCTAAATTTCACCGAGCAGACTTCTTCGCTTTTCAGATAATACAAAACTACTTTTGGGTGTTCCCATCTGAAGCAGCCATAGGGGAAGCAAAGAATGTGGTTCGCGAGGTATCGTTCTTGCCCATCATTTGTTTTTGAGCTGGGTAAATCCCGGTGTGTGCCGTTTATAAATGGATTGCCTATATTGTATGTTTTTTGTTCAAGGGAGATTCTATTCAGATTTTTTTCAGGATGATGGTTTTGTTTTCGAAATCTTTTCCTTTTATAATATTTTTCCGATCATTTGGCATGTTGGGTTCTTGACTCCTGGCCAAAACCCTAGGAAAAATCCCCCACGACCTCTACATTTTTGGGCACATACAAAGTGCGCGAGAAAGTATAGTAAAACTCCCAAAATATTTTGTGTTGTAAGAGCCAAACAAAGTGAGATATTGGATCATGGAAGGGGCTAAATCGTATACGAGTTGTTTTTTTTTTTTTTGGTTAAATTCATCGCCATAAGACCACGAAGGAGCAAGGCATCCACAGTGTCTATCGTTTCCATGTATATAAAATCATCGCCCCCTAAACTAGTCCGCAACACTCCACACAATCGAAGTACCAATGAAATGATGGAATCCTTGTGTATGTTGTATTCTAGTAGGGGGACTCCAGTCTCGAAGATGCTCTCTCATATACGTCGATGATCTAACAAGATCCCGATAGAGATCTCCAATTACCGTTTAAGATCCACCACCAGACTTGTTAGTTGAAAACATATAGTTTTTCCAGAGATGGATCGAATCATTAATTGATGCCCTGTATGAGGCTTTTAATCTGTAAATTTACATTCCAACATTTTTTCAAAGAGTTGGCATCTAACCACATTATCATTGCAGATGGCTAACAACTAGGTGGCCAAAATGGCCCCTCGTCAAACTCCCTTGAAGCTTCCAGATGGAGAGAATCTGGCCCAACTTCCAATTTTGTGACTGGCATGTTTTCTTCCACCGACTTAGGTTTTTCTTAACTCGGGAAAACCAAAGTTTCAAAGGGACAGCTCAGCCTATGATATTTCCTAATCATTCTCAGCCATCACCTCCTCATTCCTATCAGGATGGCTTCTAGTATTTCTTTTTTCCCTATTTTATATCTTGTCATTTCGTCAAACATTTGATAGGCTCCTCAAGTAGAATGGCACTCGCTTTGGGGTTACGACATAAAGAGTATACATGGCCTTCTCGGCCTATGACCACATTCTCCCTCTTGAATCCACCCGACATCCAAAATGTCTTTCTTTCCAATCAGAGTTTGCTCCATATTTTTACTATATTAATCTTTTCAAGATCTAATAATGTAGATTGCATGTCCTTTACATAAATGTTATGGCATTTCAAGTGCTTTATACATAGCTAGAAATGAATGTTCTTGGATAAGAAACCGTCGAACCCAAGAAAATTACTGCCTTTTAATCTCAATGAAATATTTTTAGACAACTAAGAATAGAAGCAAAGGAAAATAGGTAAGTACATATTTAGGATTTTATTTGTTCCTTAAAGCACCAAGAAAATATTTCGACACAAATTTCAATGTCGCTGCATACCTGATCAAGTTCAACAAAAGATAAGACTACATCTTTTTATTGGCTATGGAAATAAACAATAGAACCTATTTCAATGATAATGCTTGAGGATGTTTAAAAATAATTGAAAGATCGATTAGAATAAAGGAGGAGAAAATTCAAAAACAACTAACATTATCTTCGCAAACCTAATCTATTGGAACATGAATAAACAATATATACCACTCTGGGAAAACTCATCGCAAACTTAGATATTGATTGATTTTAATCAAAATGGATTTCATTCCTTTTTTAAAGCATAACTAACTATGTATCTTAAATATATTTATATGAAAATATTATTCTAAAACAACGTTAATAGGATATGGTTCAAGAGAGTACTAGTGAGTCTATATTGGTCGCATGCTTTCCATTTCCTGAAGCCTTCCTCGATCCTCGTGTCAAGTATAGAGACTTTGTTATATAAAACCATTATCATCGACTTGTAAAAATTCGAGTCACTTTCAGATCCTTTCCTTAGAAATCTTCATTAAGTCAAAATAGTAATGTAGTATTATAGGTAATAATTCTATCTTTAGACACCATTTTCAAACTTGATTTTGATTCATATAAAATGTAACTATTTTATTGATGAGATTTCACAAAGTTGTGTTTTTGGGAATGGTGTGTTATGGAAAAGTTCACAAGTGGGTGTATGTTTTTGTTTTTCTCAAATAGATAGAGATACCTTTTTTCATACAAATTGGTCTTTATTGTTGTGGGTATTTTAAACAATGAGCTGTACTCATATGGGACTCGGTTCCATGAGTCAGGTACTCAATTAATCATTAATTTTTTTATGGAATTTATAATAAAATTTAGACTAAACCTCATAGATATGTTACTTAGTTGCTATAAACTTTCTCCTTTCTAAAATCTCCATGTAAATCCTCCTCCTACACAATAACCACTCAAAAATAAATAAATAAATTTAATGGAACTACCTGGGATCTAAAAAGTTGGAGCAATACTTTCATCCCATCCATAAGCATATCCAAGAACTTTATCATTTATTTTAGATTTAAGCTTGGTTTTTCAAAGTAAAGTTTCTAGATTCATCCTGGGTAAAATGTCACATTTCAAATCCACTAGTGGATCCATGATTAGTGTGAACAAATAATCAAGCCATTAAGTATGGTAGTATTTTTGTGAGTCCGTAGAATTAGAAAAAATCTTATGTTCTTGTACTAATGATTGACTAAACAGATTGTGATAGAAATGTCTATTAATTAAATCCCACACAAAGTGTTTATTCTCAAGCTTTTTCTAATACATACATTGCTTTTCATAAACAATAGACAACTCTTACTTTCTATGAGAAATATTAGATAAATTTGTATATTTTACATTCATAGTATTTCAGAAAACGCGTGCACTTAAAGATTGGAGCGTGTATGGCAAGTAGAAAATTCTATCTCTTGGGTAGATTTATGGATAGACGAGCCTAACAAAGCAGTGTGGCAGTGGCATAGCCCTCTTTGAGTCGAAAGTTTAAATCGGTTTATTGTTATTCTACTGAAGCAGGAATCATGCAGTAAGTCTCACAATATTCTGCCTTTGGGGGTTTGGGATCTCATCCCAGAGTGGTAAGCTTCCAATGCGATAAAAGAAAGGGAACAAAGTAGGGGATGAAGAAAGATTAGATCTGAAAGGAGAAAAGAAAAGAATTCCAAAGAAGGTCAAGGTTTATGTTTTGGGATTGGTAGTAACAAGAAAGCCAAATCCTACCGGCATAAACGAATAAAGCAATCTGCGATGAATAAATGATAAAAAGATAGAGATAGATCTAATGAAGAACAAACGCACAGATATGACATAAGAAAGATCATATGCCCATAAATACATATTCTAAAGACAAATTTTAATATTTGTATTAATATTTTCTTCTCCCCAGTATAGTATAAAGCCTTTCCTCCTACTTCTATTTTTCATCTAAAAGATATCCACTCACTTTGAATACTACTAGTATTCCTAAAGATTTATAGAAGGAGAGGAGAAAAGAAGACAAAAGCAAACAAACCACTTATTTACAAAATATCTTTATAATAGATTAAAAGTCATTTAGCATGATTGATTTGACAATCATTGGTGGATGACATCATCCCATGGTGTAACATGGATGATGTCATTGTGCTGTGTCAACATGACTTAGATATTTTACAAAGAGAAAGATGAGAAGGAAGAAACCATTTTTCGTCATCCCGCTACTCGGAAGGGGGTATCCTACTTTGTCATGCTCTAGCGACCAGATGTGGAATCGGGCAACCTGTGACTCCATGAACTTCATGCTGATCATGGTCAAGCCGATCCCTCGTAAGGATCCTCGTGGTTCATCAGCCGATAAGCTTCAGAGGGTCTCCCCGCCGTCATGAGCCTTTCTTCGGAGTTTGAATAATCATTTCTTCCGCCTACTGTCAGCACTGATGAAGTCAATGACACGCTTCAAATAAAAGGTTATCATGGATTCGACTACGAACGTAATCTCTCGCCCTGGGCCCCTCGTGAAACGATCTCCTCAAGATCTCGAATAGTTTCCTCCACCTTTTCTTAAGGCGAAAGGAGGAGGAGCAACCGAGACATTCTCTGAGAACGATTCATTCCATTTGGATGTACTGCATCCAGTGGCTGCCTCCACTTACTCACTTCATCTTTTCCGTGATTTAACTCAGCAATTGATCCACCCGATAATCCAAAGTGGAAAGGATTTTATTCAAAGGCTATTCTCCAGGTGTCCAAAGATGCCAAACTTGGCTGCATCATCGACTCGTAATTCAGTTTGAGCATTTTCTCGAAAGGTCTCATGTTACATCCTCGGCATGATCAAGCGTTTCTTCGAGATGGGTCCCGCTTATCGCTCCGAGTTCTCTCGGGCTGCTTTGTTCGATTGATGTTCGGTCCAAATACAGGAACTTAGCTGATAACTCCCTCGCTTATTTGAGGATTTGGATCCTCCAGCGAAACTTCCATGCCCCGCTCACCGATTTTAAGATATTCATCGATTCTTTTGTCCTCAGCCTCCGAGGCTCAAGAAGTTTCTAAGCGGCAGCTGTAGGGATGACTGGCTTCATTTTCTTCCCCGCAAAGTACCCAGAAGATATTTATTTTCGCTTCCTTTAGCTGGGTTTTCTCTTCCTTTTCTTCTCGGAGTTTCTGCAAAGAAGGCGCAATCAAGTAGACAGTGGCCTCTCCGTCAGCTTTCAAGATGTCCCTACTGTGACTTCGGGAGTCACCTTCAGGTAATCTCGGTCAAGATAGATCCTCTATCCTTCAAATGATCAGTAGTAACCCACATCACTCTCTCCCCGATGACACTCTCGAGAAGCAAGGCCATGGGCTTGCTGCTTCTTTTCCCTTTGATGGGGATCACGAGAAACCACTAAATGCTGGCATGACAGAACTTTCCCTTCTTCTCGCCGTACTCAGTGGCCGGGAGATCCAGTTTGACTAATGGGATGATGGGACCAGAACAGAGAAGGGGCAGGCCACAGTAGTAGAAGGGAAAAACGTGGGAGATGACGTGAGTGCTGCATGGGAGAGGAAAGCTTGAGGAAGTGCCTGGGGTTGCACAGGAGGAAGGGATAATGCAGGGAGTGAAGTCACAGGAAGGGGAAGGGAGCTTTAGATAAGGGAAGAAATGGAGGGGGACAAGCCTTATGAGAGAGGAGAAGATGACGAAGAAGCAGAGGAACAAAAGAAGAAGGGGGAGAGGACACACTTCAAAGGAATGGTCGCTGGGTCACTTCTAAGTATGAGGGAAGGAGAGGAGTATGAAGGCATAATGTATGGGTTCCTCAATTGCTACAAAATGTGTACATATCCTCGTAGGTGGATGTGCCGGCTGAACATCTTCCATCGCTTTCTTCCTCTCCAGCTTTTCGGGATTGCAACCCAGCCTCTGAGAAGCTGAAGCAGGGCTATTGTAGCTTCCTCGCAGAGCCGGATTCACCCTCTTTTTCCTTTCCCCCTCGCCTTTGCTGTTGTTGCTTCGACCGAGGAGGCGCTGCCCATTTGAGAGGTCAGTAAATCGACTCCACCTGTAGCATTTGCCTGCTCATTCGGCACCTAATGCTCTGCTCACAGAGTTTCTCGACCTCTCTCCCTCGATCAGCTTGAGGAGCTGGGTTCTATCAATCACCGCGAAAGCGCCAACACCGTCTCCCACCCGGGGCCAAGATACACTTGATCAACTTCGCTCCGCAGTTTGCAGCCTTGGGATGATGGCTACCCCGCACCGATGATTTCCTGCTCAAGGCGCTGCCGAGAATGATCCTTCCTCCCGAGCCTCAACCTCATGATATATGTCGATGTAGATAATTTCTATTCGAGGGATGTGGATCTGACGCTTCGCCCTCTGGGAAATAATTTTCGGGTCGAAGGTGGGCTGTGATGGGAAGTTATGTTTCGTATTCAAGAGCTCTGCAACCTTCTACAAACATGTTCTTTTGGCTCATGCGGGAGTGAGACACGATACCTACCCATTATGAGGGGAAAGGAGTCCCACCCTTTCTTTCTCTTGTGCTCCTTTTCATGGTAAGTAATAAGTTACTCTCGACAACTCCAACAGATCAACTGGGGACCTAAGCATATTCCCAGAAGAATTTAGTTGATTCTCCCCAAGAAGTTAATCATGGCCTTAGATAGGTGAACGTGGGGAATTATGAATGTGGCCCCCATTTCCTCAGAAATGCTTGCACGATGCTCAGTCGTCACGATCGTGAGTCATATTCGGCCTCAATGTGCAGGATGATGAAATAAGAATGCATCGCTTGATTTCGTAGAATTGGGGATACTATTTTCCGTAAATTTTAAGTTCGGATAAGTATTCATAGATTTTAACCTCGCCAAACTCTACATCAGCATCGTGAGCTAGATAAATTTCTCTCTCGAAGCCGCTAAAGATGTAATTACTTCTAGGAGTTCATATGTAACCTCCTGGCCGTTGTGTTAAGCTCTGTCAAGTTGCCCGATATCAGTGTTGCTTTATGATTTCTCAAACATTCAAAGCATCGACTCCGCATTATTTTTTGTTCATTGTTCTTAGGTATCGCAAAGATTCATTTGTGAGTAATAATGGGCATCTGAAGCTCCAAAGACATCGCTTCAGAACGTGATTTGCGGTCGTTAAGTTCCTAACGAGAAGTCACTCGTGATGAATGAATCATGTACACCGAGTCACTACTTTCTTGCTCTTCGTATATACCCTGCTCATCACCGTATTTACTGATCCTCATCACCGGCTGCCCCAAAGCCTCGATGGAATCTTCTGGCCACGGCCACGAAGTGCTTCTGGTGAGCGATGCCGAGCATTATTTCAAAGTGCTCGCGCGTTAAGGTTGATTATAACCTCGTACTCTTCTACTGGTGGAGACATCTAGTTGTCTTGGTTACAGTGAAAGACGGGCAACTACCATCATGAACTCATTTTTCACTAAGCATTTACTCTGGATCCCTCCAAAATAACGTAGTGCACTACCCATCGCCTTGTCCATCCACGGACTTCTAAAGCTGACCCTCCGGGTTCTCGACACTGCAAATCCTCCATATCAATAATATGACCCATTTCCGAGTCTCATCGATGATAGGTCACACTCGCTTGGGATTCTGCAGATTCTGACCCTCCGATACTTCTGTACTTCATTTCTTCTTCCGTGAGCTTCTCGCTTACCCTTAGATTTGGTGCAGACTCGCTCGATGTCGATATACGCAAATTTCGAATCCTAATTGCTGGCCGCATTCGCGGCTAGTTAAGCCAAGTAAAAACCCAACGCAAGAAGGTCATAGCTAGAACATTTCCGATCTTCCATAAAGGCCAATACAAAGAAAGAGTTAGTGATTTGAACGCGACAAC
>CM031242.1:1034253190-1034331322 GCA_018340775.1 Taxus wallichiana var. yunnanensis
AAATCATGAAGACTCACACTTCCAAGCGTGTTTAAGTAAAATGGGGAGAAAATCGATTGACTCTCGTTGCCATTGATCTTTACTTTGAATTTGGGTTGTCCACGTGGTAGATTCAACTTTTGAATAGGCTAGGGGTTTCCTTTGAATTTTCATAACCTTTTGGGAAAATGGAAAAAATTTCTATTTTTCTCTCGCACCTCCACCCTCGAGAAATGAGCCTGACACATGTCCTAAGGTGGGCCCCAGCAAGACCATGGCTAAATTCTACCATTTCACCTCCCTTTTGGAAAAGGGAAAATTTTCAAGTTTTCCCCATAGCTCCGCCCTTGAAAAATGGGCCTGACATGTGTCCCAAAGTGGTTCTAGTGGAACCACATTTCCCTTTACTTTTAAGTCTTTTCTCCCAAATGGAATTTTTCCAAATTTCCCTGAGAGTCCGCACGTTTGCCATTGACCAAAGAAAGCTTTGACCTTTCCTTTATGGGCCTATGGGCTATTTTGATGTTTTAACTCCTTTTCTCCCGAAAGAAAATTTTCCAAATTTCCCCGAGATTCCGCACCTCCCCATTGACTAGAGCAAGCTTTGACTTTTCCCTTATCGGGCTTGTGGGCCATTTTAAGATTTTAATCCTTTTGAGGACAAAAGGAAAAAAATCCAAGTTGACTCAATGGTCCGCTTCCCTACCTCTCTGACTTTTCAAACCGCCATGTGTCTCCATGGCGCACCTTGAGATGGTCCCAAAATTTTGATACCTTGAAAGAACGCGGGCTCGCCACTTGTCCCAGGAAAAAGGTAAAAATTGCTTGAAGGCTTGAAGCTCAGTAGAAGGCACCATGTGTCATGCTTTGAGGCAGTCTCCTTTCGTCGTTGAAAAATCTAAGCAAAATGTAAAGTGAGCGGAGGCCTCCACATATCCTCCTGGAACTTCTTTAAAATGAAACTCAAGAGCCTATTCCTAAACATGCACGGTTCCTCCACGTGTCCCAGACCTCCCAAAACCTTTGAAAAATACTAAGTATGGGAAGACCTGGTGGAAGCCTCCACGTGTCTCCATGGTGTAATTTCAAAATGGTGCCCAAAGTGGAGACCCTGAATGACGCGGGCTCGCCACATGTCCCCATTTGCCAAACTATTTTAGCTACATAAAAATTCTCTAAGTCCGGAAAAAGTAGTGGAAACCTCCGTGTGTCCTCCCAGCGCTACTCCTAGGCCAAACCAAAAGTAGATCCTCAAACAAGCATCGCTCCTCCACGTGGACAAATTTTGAGTTGAGGCTTTTCATGAAATTTTTGAAGTACCTAGTTGAACTACATCCAACCAAAAGAGGCCACGTTCCCTTTCAATGCAAGGATGCAAATTTGACCAGGAGAAACATCCGTCAAACTATAAAATACAAAAAAATGATCATTTGAGCTTGAAAATGAAAATTTCACCAAGGATAGAGAATTTAGAAATGTTACAAGGCTCAAATATGTTTGTCAAATCCCAACCCCGAAGAATGGACAAGGAAGACAAATCCTAACCATGGAGTAAGAAAACATGGGAGAACCATAATTTTTAGATGAAAAGAGAACGAGAGACCCAAATTATAGACCTTTTCAGAGGAACAAAGAAATAAGGAGAAAACCATTGACCCATAAGTGATCTATGACCCGGGAATAAATTAAAAATGGCAAAAAGATTAACCGGGAACAACGCAAGGAAAAAGAAAGCTGAAAAGGCCGCAAATCGATAGATTTTCAAAGGTAAATTGGGGTGAGACTATTTTGAGCACCAACACCCTATTTATTAGAATTCCACTAGGCCATACATATTTCCCCTTTGGGAAATACCTTGATCCATAGGGATCTATAAAAACACACCACTTCATCAGTTCCATTAGCACCAAGAAGGAGAAATAAGAAAAATGAATAAATGAGGTAAACAAAGGTTTTGAAAGGAACCGCCACTCTATGTAGAGCGGTGGTTCAGAATGACCAACTTGCATGGCGATAGTGCTAAAACCTCCAGCCCAGCTAGGGTGTAGGTCCTGAGACTACCGGTCTACTCAAGGTGGTGTTCTGATACTTTTAAATAGAAAAGAAGAATGGAACGTGAATGGACGCGAATTTGAAGTGCCTAGTCATGTCTCTTCCCTTCCATGCCCTTTCACATTCTCCAGTGCATGGGAGGACATGTGAAGGCCTATAAATGCATGAAAGGAACAAGAGAATAGGAATTCAAAGATCCAGAGAGATTAAGAAGTAGAGTTTAATGAGAGCAGTGAGCAAGATCTTTAGTGCTGGAATGGAATTGTAGGAGCAAGGTGTAGAAACAAAGAAAACAAGTAATTGGAGAGAAGTTTTACATTGATTCTTCTTTTCATACTTATTTTAATCTGTAATTGTCTATATTAGACCAATAAAGTGGGAAGGAAGAGTAGTTTCCCTTCCCGACTAGTTTTCCTCCATTGGAGGTTTCCAGGATAAAATTGTTGGTGTTGAAGTTTGAATTATTTCCTTCTCTGTAATTTCCTTTATATAGCACTAGATAATCAGTCACGAAGCTCTAATTTTCAAACAAATTTGTCATTTTCCAAATTTGAAAGTAGAAAAACATAATTGTGTGATTTGTAGAGTTCCAAAGTAGAAGTTTACGGATCATTTTGGTATCAGAGCTGATTATATATCTAGGACTGTGGTATTGAATCTTTCTTGTGATTTTGTATGATAGTGACAAGGTCCAAAGGTGAAGAATTTTTACCTTGTGAGCCATATATTTCTATGAATAAGTGGAAACAGAGAATTGAGCTCAAATGGAGGAAGAGAACTTGGTCCGTAGAGTCGAGATGCTAGAGACCATGATGGATAGATTGCATAGAAAATAAGAAGAGATTTCAGATCTACAAAAGACGGCTTTGGTTAAGAAATATTCCATGGACTCGATGGTTTGAGCACTAGCTGAAAAATTCAGTATCGGAAAGATCCATGAAGAGGAAGAATGGGAAGAGCATGAAGAGACGCCAATTGTAAGCGAGAAGGTAAAATCTGCACATACACCTTTTAAAGTTGAAACAAAAGTGGAAATAAAGAATTTTGAAGGACAAGTAGATGTAGAATTATTGGATAAATGGATAAAACAAATGGAAGTCTAATTTAGTGTGTATAATGTCACTGAGGCACAAAGGATCACCTTTGCACATCTCAAAATGGAAGGTCATGCTCTGGTTTGGTGGGAAACCCATCTAGCCACTTGTGAGAAGAAGAAATGTCCTATTGTTAGTACTTGGAAAGGTTTTAAAGAATTGATAAGAGATAACTTCTATCCTATTGGCCATAAGACTAACATGATGATTAAGTGGTAGTACTTTAGATAGGGCAGCGGTCAAAGCGTGCAAGACTACACTATAGAATTTTAGAGACAAGCCATGTTGCTTAATATGGACTTAGAGGATGAGGACATTCTGACCAAGTATTTAGGAGGACTTCACACGCACCTTGAAGGAAGGTAATCTCCACGAATACCAAGGACCTCAATGAAGCTTGTGTACAAGCATACTACATTGATGACAAGAAGAAGCAAGGAGAAATAGAGCCAAAGGGAGACTAGTCAACAAAACAACAGGACAAAGAACAAGGGAAGACAAGTAGTAGAGGTAAATGGAAAGGTAAACATACCACTATTGCTTTGTATACTTGTAAAGATCCTAAGAATTTCTATAAGAATTGTGATGTAAATGGACATATTGATGCCACATGTTGGAAGTTACATCGAAATTGCACCCAAAGCACCGAACCAAGGATTCCAAGAAATCCATGGCCACTATGAAGATAGAAAGAGAGGTGGAGATTGAGGATGATTCAGGATGTAGATGAGAGGCTAGGATGCACAACCACTAACATGTACGGGGAAAGAAGAAGAAGAGATGAGTAAGCTATTTCAAATCAAAATCAAGAAGACTAAGGTAAATGCTTTAGTAGATTTTGGTTCTCAGTCAAATTTGATTTTGATGTAGATTGTAGAACAAATTTTTCTAGAGACTTATGTGCATCCATATCCATACCCACTGGGATGGGTGAAGAAGGGTTTTAGAAATACTAGTTACAAGGAAGTGTAAGTTTTAGTTTGGGATAAATACCCAATACATACATGTATTAGAGGTTGGTATTATTCCACTTTATGCATTTGACGTTGTCTTTAGAAGTCCTTACTTATATGCCAAGGATGTTGTGTTCACAAGGAGGGAGAACCAGTACAGATGGATCAAGGATGGAGTCAGTTTTAACATTTGGGCACACTAGAGAAAATCAAAGAAGGCTATGGTAAGTGCCAACTAAGCACCAAGACTTATTCAGGAAAATCATCGGTTTTTTTGCTTTCATTGGAAGAAAATCAAAATGGACATGAGAGCATGGATATTTCTGACCAAAGGATGGAGAATTTCAATAACACTTGGCAATTTTTACAAAAGAAGCCACCATAGAAGGCCTGCTCATTCTAGGAGCAAAACAAACATCTCTTTATGCGATCACCGTATCTACTTACGGATGCACTGGACCTGATCATGGGGCAGCAAGAAGAAGAGGAGATACAAGGAATGGTGGTGACTATAGTAGCAACGTACTTGGAGATGATTTGGCCAATCCATCTCAAGATACAAAGATATGAAAGGAACAAACCACTACAGTACGGACCTTTTCCATACTTGAGCAGGTTGGAGAAGAAACCTTTAGGCCATACTTCATGTAGATGCACATGATAGTAAGTTGCAAGATCTCACATCCACTAATGCCATCTATGCATGAAAAAGAAGGAAATATACATAAGTTACCTTCCAAAGAGGATTGTACTCGAGGAAAATGGAGGAGGATGTAACACTAGAACAACAAACCAGAGATCCACATGAGTCTTGGTATGCTGGACGAGAGAAGACATAAAGGAAAACCCAATGGTACTCGAATGAGCATGAGAGGGAGTTGATTCTTATACAACTCCCCCACTAAGATTTTGTAGGACCATATGGGAGGTATAATCCATAGGGATCCAAAAAACACACCACTTCATCAGTTCCATTAGCACCAAGAAGGAGAAATAAGAAAAATGAATAAAATGAGGTAAATGGAGGTTCTAGAAGGAATAACCACTTTGTGCATAGTGGCGGGTTCGAACCACCACCCTATAGGGCAGTGGTCCTAAAACCACCACCCATCTAGAGACGGCGGTCCTAAGACCACCGATCTACTCAGTCGGAGGTGTTGGTATCCAAATTTGTTCTCCTCTTCAATCCAAGTAGCAACACAGATTCAATAGGGAGCTTAGAGGTAGCTAGATCACAAATATATGTCATTTTGTAGTCTCGGGAGAAATCTAATTGTCCCTTTGTTACTTGTATTTGTGGAGAGATGGATAGTACATTAAAAAGGATTTGATCTATTCTCACTATTTTATGTTGTGCCCTTCAACCAAGGTAAGAGAACCTATTTTGTAACCTCTATTATTGAAGAACAATGATAAATAATTATTTTACATGAATTTTGTAGAGAAGACCTTGAGAAAATATGATCAACACACCATATCTGACTCTCACGAGTTGTCACTTCTAGATCATGGAGATATTTTCACAATAAGGAAAAGGTTACTAAAGACATTTGAGACCCTAATTACATTTGCATGTTTTGGTAGCAGAGATTATGCATTTGTGTGCACACAGGACAAATAGGGGTAGTACAAGTAGGTTTGGTTGTTTTAAATAAAAATTTTGGTGGGAGGGGAGATAGGATGTTCTTGACTCACCAAATCCTTGAGAGCTTATACAAAATGGAAAGATTCAAACAAATAAATTCCACAAAATTTAAAAATGTTTCTTCAACTAAAATATGTGCTTCAATGGAGGCCCAGATTAGCACTTTTTCATACAGCCTATGGGATTTTGTCATGAAGGCTCGAGTCAAAGAACCCAATAAAGCACCAAGATTCAAACCAAGCCACACTTGAGGTACACCCAAAGGCTTACAAATAATATCTATGAACAAAATGAAAGAAAAGTGATTTTAAATCGTTTATCTCACTCCCAGATGAAGGCTCTTCTAAGAAATGAAATTGCAGATGCCACTAAACTATCACAAGGATTGAGACCTATGTGATTGGACTAGATTTTGGTACAAGATTGCAACAAAAACAAGAAAAACTACTTGCATGCATTCAAAGATGAAATAAATACACTTTACTCAAGATTAACATAGAATAACTCAAGTTTGATCAAATTTAGCAAAGAAGGAAATTTTCCATAACAATCTCAAAGATTTTAAATGGCTATACACTTGCAACCACCTCGAGACAATTAAATTTGACACAAAGAGAGATATACATGATTCTTAGACAACTTCTCAAAATGATGGGCTTTGTTAAGATTTTTCTATTAGAAAAAATTAGTCCTTGACCTCTCCAAAAAACTCCCAACCATTTACACAAAAAATTTGTGCCATTTATAACATTTTCAATGAACCCCTTCTCCCCAAAAGACAAGAATGTTTAATGCACTAGTGCTCACCATGATTCTTTCGTGATTCTCATAATCAGATCTAGAAAAAAATCTCCATGTTCTCGGGGGTAGATCTCATTGAATAACTCCCACATTCAACTCTTCCCTCGGTAGATAACTCTTCCTTCAATTTCCAATCACTTATGTCCCTAATCTTTCAAGTTTGGCTCCTTGTGTGCTTGGTAGAAGAAAAATGGAAAATCGATTGGGCATGAAAGTCAGACCATTTTAATGGAAAATGACACCCTCTAGATCTTCTCACTAAACTTAGATATCAAAAATTAACTTCCCTCTCTATTTGGCATGTAGAAAAGACCAAGAAATTATGGAGACTCGTGTGTCCAAACGTGTTTTAGAAAAATGGGGGAAAATCAAATTCGTTGAATCTCAATCTATTGTTGATCTTTACTTTGAATTTGGGCCATCCACGTGGAAGATTCAAACTTAGAAACAGAGTCGGGGCTTCCTCTAAATTTTTACAATCTTTTAGAAAAATGGAATTTTTTTCCATTTTGCTCCGCACCTCCGCCCTTAGAAATGAGCGACAAGTGTCCAAATATGATTCGAGTGGGACCGCAGCCAAATTCTTCCACTTTAATCTCTTTTGGAAAAGGGAAAATTTTCCAAGTTTTCCTCATAGCTCCACCTTTAAGAAATGAGTTTGACACATATCCGAATGTGATTCAAGCGGACTCCACGCTTCCCTTCTTAGTTTTGACTCTTTTCTCCCAAAAGGAAATTTTTCCAAAATTTCCCCAAGAGTCTGCACCTCCGCTATTGACCAGGGTAAAACATTGACTTCTTCCCTCATCGGGCTGTGGGCCATTTTTAGATTTTAATCCTTAAGAGGCAAAAATTTGAGTTGCCTCCGATGGTCCACCTCCCGCCTCTTTGACTTTTCAAACTTCCACGTGTCACCAAGGCGGACCTTGAGGTGGTCCAAAAATTTGATATCTTGAACGAGCCCAAGCTTGCCACATGTCATGTTTTGGAAAATTTTATCTGAATGATTGAAGCTCACCAAAGGTGCCACGTGTCATGATCTCGAGGCGTTTACTTTAGCCGTTGAAAAGTCTAAGCAAAATGTAAAGTGAGTGGAGGCCTCCACGTGTCCTCCTGTTGCTTCTTTAAAATGAAACTCAAGGGTTGGTCTCCGAACATGCATGGTTCCTCCACGTGTCCCGGACTTCCAAAACTCTTTGAAAAGACTAAGTATGGGAAGGCTGATGGAAACTTCCACTTGTCTCCATGGTGCAATTTTAAGATGGTACCCCAAGTGGAGACCACGATTGAGTGCAAGCTCACCATGTGTCCTTGTTTTTCCAAATTATACCAACTACCTAAAAAATTGTTTAAGTCATAGAAAAGTAGTGGAGACCTCCACGAGTCCATATCCACATGTCCATATCTTCTCACCAAACTTAGATATCAAAAATTAACTCCCCTCCCTATTTGGTGTGTAGAAAAGACAAAGAAATCATTAAGACTTGAACTTTGGACATGTTTTAGAAAAATGGGGAAAATCAGATTCAGAACCTCTACGAGACATTGATCTTTACTTTGAATTTGGGCTATCCATGTGGAAGATTCAAACTTAGAAACAAACCCGAGGGCTTCCTCTAACTTTTGACATCCTTTTACAAAAATGGAAAAAAATTCCATTTTGCTCCACATCTCCGCCCTCAAGAAATCAGCCTAACATGTGTCCAAATATGATTGAATGGGACCGTGATCAAATTTTGTCACTTTACTCTCTTTTGGAAAGGGAAAATTTCCAATTTTTCCCGCAACTCTACCTTCAAATGAATTTGACATGTGTCCGAATGTGATTGAAAGAGACCCACACTTCCCTTTTTACTTTTGACTCTTTTCTCCCAAAAGGATTTTTTTCCAAATTTCCCCCGAGAGTCCACACCTCGCCATTGGACCGGGTAAAACATTGACTTCTTCCCTCATCGGGTCTACGGGTTACTTTGAGACTTTGATCCTTAAGAGGCAAAAATCCAAGTTTCCTCCGATGGTCGCCTCCCACCTCTTTGACTTTTCAAAGCGCCACGTGTCACTAGGGCACACCTTGAGGTGGTCCCAAAATATGATACCTTGAATGAGTACGGACTTGCCACGTTTCTTGTTCTAAATTTTGTCTGAATGCTTGAAGCTCAGTGGAAGGTGCCACATGTCATGCTCAAGGTAGTCTCCTTTGGCCATTGAAAAGTCTAAGAAAAATGCAAAGTGAGTGGAGGCCTCCATGTGTCCTCCCTGGTGCTTCTTTAAAATGAAACTCAAGGGCAGTCCACTCGAACATGCGCAGATTCACCACATGTCCTGAGACCTTCCAAAAGTCTTTGAAATATACTATATGGGAAGGCCTAGTGGAAACTTCCACGTGTCTCCATGGCACAATTTTAAGATGGTGCCCAAAGCGGAGACCCTAAATGAGTGCGGGCTCACCATGTGTCCCCATTCTACAAAAATGTACCAACTACCTAAAAATTTATCTAAGTTCGGGAAAAGAAGTGGGAGACCTCCACATGTCCCTATCCCCGCCAAACCTCCATGTGTCCTCCAGGCGCTATTCCAGCGCCAAACCAAAAAGTAAATCTTGAATGAGCATCGTGCCTCCATGTGGAAACATTTTGAGTTAAGGATTTCCATGAATTTTTCTAAGTATTTATCTAAGCCACGTCTAACCAAAAGATACCACATCACTGTAGATGCAAGGATGCAAATTTGACCGCGAGAAATGCCTGTCAAACTGTAAAATATAGAAAAATGACCATTTGAGCCTGGAAATGAAATTTTCTTCAAGGACAGAAAGTTTAGAAATGTTAGAAGGCTCAAACACGTTCTTTAGGGACACATCAATTCACTTTTCTTCAAGTTTATGGGATATAAATGTCAAGGACAACAAATCCTGATTGTGGGAAACATAGAGAACATGAAAACGTGAGTTTTTGAAGGAACAGAGCACGGAGACTCATAATATAGACCTTTCCGGAGGAAAAATAAACAAGGAGACAAACATGGACCCGTACATAACCTTCGACCAGGAGCTGCTAAAAATAACAACAAAGACTTACCTAACACAACACGGGAAGGAGAAAATGACAAAGGCCATAAATCAATAAATTTCCAAAGGCAAATTGGGGTGATACTATTTTGAGCACCAACATTGGCTCCGAATCCGGGATGGGCACTCCTGTGAGTTCCAAGAGAAAATGGTAGACCAAGTGCCAAAATATCCATTGGGTAATGGAGTCATCTTACAGAGTAGAGAAACAAAGCCATCTCCAAAAATGAACAGAGAAACCAGCAAAAACATGTCACCAAGGACCAGAATGAGCAAAAACACAAAAACAAGGAACAAACAACAAACTATACATTGTACACAAGATTTTCTCCTTAGTTCAAAGAGAACAATCAAGGAAAATATTCAATTTCCTTCCATATTGGGTATGACCATGCCAAGAGGTTCTGATATGCTTTCATCAACTGGAAATACACCTCTTTTTCTTCTTTTTTAGTTTGTAAACCATCCATCTTCTCTGAAGCCCCTCCATTGTGCTTAATTCAAATCCTATAATTTTTTTCAAGGATGAATCATAGACTAAATTATTAGAAAAAACAACATACTTAGGAGCTCTTATTTTAACACTTTCATACTCCTTGAAATCCACAAAACTCACAAGATTGCTAAGATCAACATCTACTTGCAAAACTTCATAAGATGCATTTCTTGGGTCTTCAATCAAGTACAACATCTTCTTTTCTCCATATAATTTCACCAAGTTTCCTTCAATAGGGATAGTGGCATAAGACATGTCCATTTGCACACTACCACCAACACTTGTTGCCCACTTTCTTGACAACAACATCCCCCACTTGGCAGGGTAATCAACAATCACCACATCAAGCTTTAAGTTCCTTCCAGGATAAGATGCAAGTTACACAACTAAATCTTTGACACATCCCACCACTGGCACCTCTCTAGAGTCCATGGTAGTGCACTTCCCATATGTTGTTGTCACTTTGATACCTAATTCATTCATGACCTCAAGAGGCATGACATTACATGAAGCTCCAGAATCAAACATACGGTTATGTAATGTGACTTATCTTTAATAACCATGGTAGTGAAAAATGGATCCACATTCAACGGGATTCAACCAAAGAAATTCCTAAATACACCCTCCCTGATCTTGTAACACTTGTGGATTTTCCAACACTACATCGATAAGGGGAATCACAACCTTGTTTACATCTTTGCTTTGTATGATCTCTTCCCTTTGAATCTTAAATATTCAAAACCCTCTTCTTGTGCTCGGGGATCCTAAACAGCTCAAATATTGGGACAAGAATTTTGATTTGGCTCAAAATATGGGATATGTCATATGGGGCAAATTTGGGTAAAAGTAGCACTAGGAGAAAGATTGGCAAATTCATCGAGATGGAATGGGATTCTTTTAATTTTGAGCATGGGGAGAAACACAAGTTTTCTTGGGAAACAAGCTCTCTACCTAGATGCATTTTCTATGGGATTTCTTTGGCAAGTAATGGAAATTTGGACTTGGCTTGTGGCCCCTTGGCATCTTTACTTACGGTATTGTGCTCCTTTTCTTAGGCAAACTACAACATTCATTAATAGTTTCCTATCTTCTTCTGAAGGAACTCCTCCATCATACTTTTCAATCATTAATGCCCTCAAGTATTCAAAATCATTAGTGGGCAATTCAAAAGCATGTATAGTGTCTACCTCTAAAGTATGAGAGGGAGGAAGAAGAGGTACCTAGTGGATGCAATCCCAAAAATACAGCAGCAGTTCTAACACCTATTACCACAGTTGAAGTTGCTTCCCTTGGTGACCTTGCGGCAGGATCTCCATCATTCAGGGATCATCATCATTATCATCATCTGCCTCTTCTTCTTCTTGCTAACCTTATTCACAAGGAGCATGAAACATCTATCACACCAATCAATGACATATATCTCCTCCACCACAAACAACTCTAATAGCCAAAGGATCACACCATTCTATTAAGCTTGGCACTGGGACTCGTTTATTTCCAAATCCAATAGGTCCTTTGCCTCTGTCATCGGTTCCTTGATGATTTGTAAATCTATCTTCACCTTGTTTCCTTTTTCATCCTTGTGAACTCTTCCCAACTCCTTCCTCTTAGCTTGGGCTAGCTTGTAGGAGATCTCTTTGACAGCCCTTGGCAAAGTTTTCACAACTTCTTCTAAATCAAAACCTTACTTGTCGAGGTTTTTCAACGGGTTAACTAGCTTACACCTTCCCTCTTTGGAGGCTTCCCAATTTCCTTGATGTTGTTCTCTATTTGTAGAGCCATGGTGAAGGCTTGCCTCAAATTAGTGGGGTTCTTGTCTCTTAAGTAATATGCAGCCTTTTTATCAAATGCATCAGTATATTTGATCAAACATGACTCATCACATGGTGTGATCTGACAGTAATCTCCTCAAAGTTTTATTAAAACTTGTATTGAAGTCATGTACTAACTCATTGGGGTTCTTCTTGATGTTTTCAAACTCTGATAGAAGAAACCTAGGGTCATTCCTATCACCATATTGTAATCTAAATGCATTGTTCATTTCAGCCCAAGAATCAATAGAGTTATCTGGTAATGCTTTATACTAATCCCACGAGCATCTTCTTCTAAAATGTGGACAAACAATTTGATGTATACATCCTCATGCTCAATCTCAAAGTCTTCCATCATATTGAGAAAGAGCTTCAGATGTTGGTCACCAGTTATAGCATTGTTTCCTTGGAACTTTGGTATTTTGTTCCTTACATCTTGAGGTAATGCATTTGGGTAACCAGACATTCCCACAAATTTAGAGTTCTAAAGGTTTTACAACAAATGGAGGTCTAGGTTGAGCCATATTTATTTGAGGAGGTGATCTTGGGGAGAAACAAATTGATAGTTGGAACACGGGAGTATACTTTTCAAAATGGATACCCCTAAAGCCTAGCTTCTTGAAATCCCTATTAACTTCAAAAGACAAGGGAAGAATGGGAAGCAAACCTTTCAAAATCAAATGAAGGCCCCTCTCCGTAGTTGGAGAATTCAATTCCAAAAAGAGGCTACCTAATTCAGAGTCACTTGAATGGTAGTCTTCAATGATAGGCCGCTCACTTTCATCAATGGAGATCCCTCTTCTTATCTGTTGTTCTCCCACAACTCTCTAGGATTTTCTTCCTTCTGACTTTGCTTTTCCTAACTTAGGAAACAATTTCCTAGCAGGATCCCTAACAAAGAAATATCTTCTTCTTTTATCTTTGCAAATATTAGTAACAAATATGACTTTGACAGAGTTTTAAGACACTGGTACTTATTAAGAATCAGATCAACCGGGAGTCGCCACTAAGGATTTCCACCTTAGTTGTGCAAATGCACTAAATATGATCTATCAAATGTCTGTCAATGCAAGAAACTGGAAATGGAAAGATTCTGACCTTTATTTACCAAGATTTATTAAATAAAAGCTAGTGCACTGGATGTGAAAACTGAAGTAACTGCACATAGCACTTGGAGCATACAAGAAGTGTTTTACCAAGGTTTGAAAATGAACTACAATCACAATGTCTCGGCAATGGTGTTAGAAGCATGTTGATGGGCCAAATATAAATGAACGGAAAATGAATCAGCAAATTAGTCACAACAAGTTAAAACAGTCCCAGAAACGGCGCCACTAGTGTTGTTGCATGAGCCAAATAGATATGAACTAGAAAATGAATCAACAAACTAGTATCGGTGATGAAAATTAGTTCCCAATATTCAAAACAATTCCTTGGAAACAATGCCACTAGTTTTTGTGAGGCCGAATGGATGTGAATAGGATGCAAATCAATAACTCAATGAAACTCCAGATTAAAATATCACCTGCAACGGCGTGACTAGTGTTGGTATCTAATTTTTTCTCCTTTGAAATCCAAGCAACAACACAAATTCAACAGGAGCTTAGAGGCAGCTAGATCACAAATATATGTCGTTTTGTAGCTAGGGAGAAATCTGATTGTACCTTTGTTAATTGGATTTGTGGAGAGATGGATAGCACCTTCAAAATGATTTGATCTATCCTCACTATTTTAGCTTGTTCTCTTCAACTAAGGTAAGAGAACCTATTTTGTAACCTTTGTTATTAAAGAACAATGATAAATAATTATTTTACATGAATTTTGTAGAGAAGACCTTGAGAAAATATGATAAACACACCATATCCGACTCTCACGAGTTGTCACTTCCGGATCATGGAGATATTTTCACAACAAGGTAAAGGTTACTAAAGACATTTGAGACCCCGATTGCATCTACATGTTTTAGTAATGGAGATTATGCGGTTGTGTGCACACAGGACAAAAAAGGGTAGTACGGGTAGGATTCATTATTTTAAATACAATGTTTGGTGGGAGGAGATAGGATGTACTTGACTCACCAAATCCTTGAGAGATTATACAAAGTAGAAAGATTCAAGCAACAAAATGCCACAAAAGTTAAAATTTTTCTTCAACTAGAATATGTGCTTCAATGGAGGCCCAAATTGGCACTTTTTCATACATCCTATGGGATTCTATCATGAAGGCTCGAGTCATAGAACCAAATAAAGCACCAAGATTCAAACCAAACCATGCCCGAGGTACACCTAAAGGATTGAGATAATCTTTGTCAAAAAATGAAACAAAAGTGATTTTAGACCATTTATCTCACTCCCGATAAAGTCTCTTCGAGAAATGAAATTACAGATGCCACTAAATTATCACAAGGATTGAGACCTATGTGATTGGACCATATTTTGGTACAAGATTCCATTGATAGAAGCAAGGAAAAACTACTTGCATGCATTCGGAGATGAAATAGATACACTTTACTCAAGAGTAACACATCATAACTCAAGTTTGATCAATTTTATCAGCAAGGAAAGTTTCTAGAACAATATAAAATCTTTTCAAAGGATGTACACTTGTAACCAACTTGACATGATCAAATTTGACATAAAGAGAGATATACTTAGATGGATTCTCAAATGGATGGCTCTGTTAAACTTTTTTTATAGAAAAATTAGTCCTTGACCTCTCCGAAAAAAACTCCCAACCATTTGCACAAAAATTTGTGCCATTTATAAAATTTACAACAGAGCCCCTTCTCCCCAAAAATACAAGAATGTTTAATGCACATAGGTGCTTGGCATAATTCTTTCGTCATTCTCATAATCATATCTTCAAAAATTCTCCATGTGCTCGAGGGGTAGATCTCATCGAATAACTCCCACATTCAAGTCTTCCCTCTAGTATATCACTCTTCCTTCAATTTTCAACCACTTCTACACCTATTACATCAATTCGGCTCCTTGCGTGCTTGGGAGAAGAAAAATGGCATATCTGATTGGGCATGAAAGTCAGACCATTTTAATGATGAAAGACACCCTCCAGACCTTCTCACCAAACTTAGATATCAAAAATTAACTCCCCTCCCTATATGGTGTGTAGAAAAGACCAATAAATCATGGAGACTTGCACTTTCGGACATGTTTAAGAAAAATGGGGGAAAATCAGATTCATACCCTCTACGAGACATTGATCTTTACTTTGAATTTTGCCTATCCATGTGGAAGATTCAAACTTAGAAAAAACCCGAGGGCTTCCTCTAACTTTTTACAACCTTTTACAAAAATGGAAAAAAAATCCATTTTCTCCGCATCTCCACCCTCGAGAAATGAGCCTAACATGTGTCCAAATATGATTCGATTGGGACCGCGGCCAAATTCTGTCACTTTACTCTCTTTTGGAAAAGGAAAAATTTCCAATTTTTCCTCGCAACTCCGCCTTCAGGAAATGAATTTGACATGTGTTTGAATGTGATTCTAGCGGACCCGTGCTTCCTTTTTACTTTTTATTCTTTTCTCCCAAAAATATTTTTTTCCAAAATTCCCCAAAGATTCCGCACCTCCGCCATTGGCCAGGGGTAAAACATTCACTTCTTCCCTCATCGGGCTGCGTGGGTTATTTTGAGACTTTGATCCTTAAGAGGAAAAAAATCTGAGTTTCCTCCAATGGTCTACCTCCCCACCTCTCTGACTTTTCAAACTGCCATGTGTCACTAGGGGGCACCTTGAGGTGGTCCCAAAAATATGATACCTTGAACGAGAATGGGCTCGCCACGTGTCCTGTTCTGGAAAAGTTTGTCTTAATGCTTAAAGCTCAGCGGAAGGTGCCACGTGTCATGCTCTAAGGTAGTCTCCTTTGGCCATTGAAAATTCTAAGAAAAATGTAAAGTGAGTGGATGCCTCCACGTGTCCTCCTGGCACTTCTTTAAAATGAAACTCAAGGGCTAGTCCCGAACATGCGAGTTTTACAACATGTCCCGAGACCTTCCAAAACTCTTTGAAAAATACTAAGTATGGGAAGGCCTAGTGGAAACTTCCACATGTCTCCATCGCACAATTTTAAGATGGTGCCCAAAGTAGAGACCTTGAATGAGTGTGGGATCGCCATGTGTCCCCATTCCACAAAATTGTACCAACTACCTAAAAATTTATCTAAGTCCGGGAAAAGAAATAGAGACCTCCACATGTCCCTATCCCGCCAAACTTCCATGTGTCCTCCCGAACTATTCCATAGCCAAACCAAAAGTAAATCTTCAAATGAGCTTCGTTCATCCACGTGGACACATCTTGAGTTAAGGCTTTCCATGAATTTTTCTAAGTATTTAGCGAGGCGAGTCCTACCAAAAGGTGCCACATCCCTCGTATATGAGAGGATACAAATTTGGTGGGAGAAATGCCCGTCAAACCATAAAATATAGAAAAATGACCATTTGAGCTTGGAAATGAAATTTTCTTCAAGGATAGAAAGTTTAGAAATGTTATAAGGCTCAAATACGTTCTTCAAGGACACATCAATTCATTCTTCTTCAAGTATCTAGGATAGAAACGTCAAGGAAAACAAATCCTGACTATGGGAAATAGAGAGAACGGGAAAATGTGATTTTTTGAAGGAACAAAGCATGGGAGACTCAAAATATAGACCTTTCAGAGGAACAAAGAAACAAGGAGACAAACATGGACCCATACATGATCTTCAACCTAGAAGTGACAAAAATAAAAAAAAGACTCACCCAACACAACACAGGGGAAGGATAAAATGACAGAGGTCGTAAATCAAAAATTTCCAAAGGAAAATTGGGGTGAGACTATTATGAGCACCAACAGGTAGTCCTAATACTTTCGAATGAAAAGAAAAATGGAACGTGAATAGATGCAAATTTGAAGCACCTAACCATGTCTCTTCCCTTCCATGCCCTTTCACATTCTCCACTACATGAGAGGACATGTGAATGCCTATAAATGCATGAAAGGAACAAGAGAATAGGCATTAGAAGATCCAGAGAGATCAAGAAGAAGAGTTTAATGAGAGCAGTGAACAAGATTTTCAGTGTTGGAATGGAATTGTAGGAGTGAGGTGTAGAAATAGAGCAAGCAAGTAATTGAGATAAGGTTTACATTGTTTCTTCTTTTCATACTTATTGTAATATTTAATTGTCTATATTAGACCAATAAAAGTTGGAAGAAAGAGCAGTTTCCCTTCTCGACTAGTTTTCCTCCATTAGAGGTTTTTAGGATAAAATTGTTGGTCTTTGAGGTTTGAATTATTTCCTTCTCTACATTTCCTCTCTATATCACTAGATAATTAGTCATGAAAGCTCTAATTTTTAAACAAATATGTCATATTCCAAATTTAAAGAAGAACAACATAGTTGTGTGATTCGTAGAGTTCCAAAGTAGAAGTTTACAAATCACTCCTCTTGACCATTCATTTCTTTAAGTCCATTTTCACGATAATACTCATCTTTTCCTTGTGGGAATTTTTTTTAGTCGACATTCAAACTATTCCTCCTTTGGGCATACATACTTTCTAAGTCCACATCCGTGGCCATATCTTTTTCCTTCAAGATTTTTATCCTATTGTACCCCTTGATTCCACCTTTCGTAGCTATAATCACTCCTCCTTCTAGAATTTTTAATTAACATATCCTATTGAATCTATGCATAAAATATGTCTTTGAGGCAGATTCATTTTCCCCTTTAGGCATCGCATTCATCATATCAAATCCACTATTGTGAGCATATTCTTGTCTCTTTTAAAGGCACCATATTCTCATTCTAAGTCCACCTTTATGGTCATTGTTTCCCCCACTTGGGGCCTATTTTATTTTATTTTTCCCTTTTTGCCTTTTGCAGCCATATCTTCTCCTTTGGGGCATACCTCTTTCACCATTTTATTTTTCATCTGCCCTCAGGCCATATTTGTGTCCCCTTTGGGGCACCATTAATTTTCAGCCTCATCCCTTGTGGAAGCAAAACTTTTCACTCAATTCCATGTGTACGAAGGATTTCACATACCTTTCCCATTGAGTTGTGTATATTTTGACGACTTATCTATGACCCATTGGTCATCGTGGCTTGCATCCATCGCACTGCCTTTGATCTTCACCCACTTACTTGGTTTGTAGAACATTTTAGCCTATCTTCATTGAGACCGCAATTTTCCTCCACTTGATGTGATATTGGAGTCAACACCATAGTTGTAATCTTTTTTTCCTGGGGCATCTTGCCTTGGTTATGCTTTCACCCATCTTTTCTTTTCCCACCCACCCTTCATCAACTATATTTTTTTCAAATGGGTCATCGATTTCCCTTGGCCTCACCAATCCCTATATGAGGGGATCGATAAACTACCTTTCGTCAATCCTTATCCTAATCTCATTGTTTATGTCTTATGACTTACTATCGGAAACCACTCAAAAAAAGGGGCAAAATGTAGACACCTAAATTTGGTATCTATACCCTTAATCGCCACGTGTGCATATTTATTTAATTCATCCCCCTTATTTAATTAAATTCCCATTTATCCTATCATTATCCAATCCTCATCAATCAACATTAATTAATTAATCCCCATTAATTAATTAATTAATCATTTAATCTTTATTAATTCACATTAATTAATTAATTCCCTTTTATTAATTAATTAATTGGTATCCACATCCACATGCCCTAATCAAACCTTCTATTTAGGATGCTTTCATTCTAAATATATATCCTCATGCTTTTCCTAACCTATCTTTATTCCCCAACTCATCCTTATCACATCCCTTCTTACTGTTTGCTTTAAAGCAACTTTTCTACTCATCAAAAGCCCAAATCCAGATCAAAATCACAAAAGCAACCCATTTGGGAAAACTTTCCCGTAATCAAATGACCCATCCTGGTCACCATCGACCCTATAAAACTAAGTTACACCTCTCCATAATTAGGGTGGAAATCATCATAATGCGGTGAGAACGTAGAAAGGATGCGAAAAAAATGTAGAAAGCACATAGATGTGACTTCCTTCAATTCTGCAATTCCTCCTTTGAACCATAGCATCTCAACAACCATCTTATAGCCCTTGGAAGCTATTCTTGATCATATGCATAACATCGGGAGGTTTACATTTCTTTTCTGTTATCTTATATCTTTTTACTATTATCTTGTTAAATCTTACATAGCAGGTCTAGTAGCACTCCAAACTCCATTATTAGGCTAATCTATTAGAGTTTTATTTGTAAGTCACCTTTCAGTCAATCTACCATCGACCTTTCCTTATTATTCTATAGTCATTGTTTCCAAGCTTGAGTGGTCATCGCCTCGGCTCTTTGTAACTATGTTTTCCATCTCTAAAGCCTTCCCTAGCCTCTACATATATTTTATTTCCATTTCAAACCCCATATTCACCATCTAGCTCCTCTGTTGTAGCATTACCAACATATCCACACTCAATTCACCTCTATTTCACCACAGTCGCCCTCATCCAGGGGTCCTAATCCTTAATCTACCCATTTCAATCCTGTTTTCTCTCATTTTCTGGTTTCTTCTCCATAGATTCCTTCTACAGGTTGATTCCAACATCTTGGACCTTTGCTACTTACTTCGGTTTACATCCATATCTTGCAGAGTTTTAATATTTCTCTTATTGCTCAAATCTACTTGTTATCAAAATAACTCTCCTAGTTATTTTGGATAACTTGTATCTTCATTCTAACTATGATGCTTCACATTTCAGGTTATGCGCCCGTAGGCTTGTTCATTTGGCACTTTACATAGGCTATAGTCTTTCTGCGTGCTCCCCACACCTTGTAATTCTTGTCGCGCGCCCACCTCTACGAGATGCCTCCAAAATCGGCTAAGTTCTTTGTCTTCCTCCGCGCGCCCTCTTTTCTTTCTACCGCCGCATGCCCTTCCTTAGTTGGATATTCGCGACCTACTTCCATAATTTTATTTTGCAAGTATGCGTTCTTTTCTGTAGTGCGTACACCTAAGAACGCGATTTCTCTCTGCTTTCCTCTCACACGCTTGCATCTAGCCGCGTGCCTCGCTTCCTTGCTACAACTCTTCCACACATCCTTGCATGCCTTTTTACTTCTCCTTTGCATTTTTCTACCCTTACGTTTTCCCCCTTTTCACGTTCCTCCCTTACGCCCACCTTCTGTCCCCTCATGCCTTCCTTATGCGCCCTTCTACAAACATGCCTTAAAATTTCTCGTCCCTTCTTTTCCTCTTACACGCTCGCGTACATCTTATTCTCTGTCATGCCCTCCTTTAGTTGAATGCATGCACACCCTACTTTTGTGCCTTACGTAGGTTTTATTTTTTTCCTGTGTGTGAACCTACGCATGTGCCTTCTCTCTATTTCCCTTCATCACCTCATGCCCGACTCCCAAACTTCAAAATTCCATAACTTTTGATCCAGAGCTCTGATTTTCACAAAATTGGAATTTTCAAAATGTGCTGACGTTCTCTCTACCAAAAAATTGGATTTCTTAATTTTGATGAGGGTAGATATATGAAAATTAAAGAAACATATCCAGCTCTAGTTAATTAAATACCTAGTCTTGTCAAATGACAGAAATTCCTAGAAAATCCAAAACAATTGCCTCCACTCAGAATGCCATATCTTTTGTATTTCTCAATGAAATCACACAAAATTGATACTGTTGGAATCATGGCTCCAAGACCAATGCACATAAATCAAGAAATTTAGGATTTGATAAGGAATTAATGGTGATTTTGTAGAAAATGCACCAATTTAAAACAATGTTTTATTTGGTAGTTGGGAGTGCATTAAATGAAGCATGGGCTGACATTTCTCACTACTACAAGTCATGGGACAACATGGTGAGCCTTTTGCAAGCAAAAAAACATCATTTCAATTCATTTACTACCTCTTGCAAGTGGTGAGAAGACATATTTCAGGATTTTCATTTGTCCCGCTCTATCTCGCCTCTCAGAATTCTATAAATTAAAGTGTTGGGATCATTATAAGTGGGATAGTTTGAGTAGAAAAACTCTTCAAATTGGTTTTGTGAAACCAATGTGCTGCAAGCCCTTGTAGTGGACTCCTTGCATGGTGATCTAGGCCCTTATCTTGTAATAGATTGAATTGTGTATACTTATGAAGCAATAGATGCAATTTTGTGGATGTATCTTCCCATGTTGTTTTTTGCATTCATTTTTCCCCTTCAATATCATTGCATATATATTGTGTCTATCTCATACTCTTAGGATTCATTTTTATTATGCATGTATGGAATATTGTTGTGAATGCATTTCTTAGATCATGAGAAGCTGTTATCACCCCTTATAGTATGCACTTTGCTTCTATTTTTCACACATTGGATACTATCCTCACACCCTCCTTTTCTGGTGTATCACCACTTTAGTGTAGGTTTTTTTTCATGCAATCTTCCTCCCTAGTCCCTTGGAAAGTTAGATTAGGATTAGATAGTTTTCTTGCATTAGATTATATTGTGGCGGGTAGTTTAGAGTAACCACCTTTCTCTAGAGGTCTATCTCAAGTAGCAAGTCCAGAACTTGGAGATAGTACCCATGTTATCCAATCACAATGTGATCTCACACACACACACACACTTGTGCAAACTATAGGGTGCTATGATTCAGAGATAACACTACTCATCCAGTCACTATTAACCTATTTCTATGCGGTCTAGGTTTGCTGCCAATCCATACCAAGCACATTTAATTTCATTTATTTTAATCAAATTAGAATCTAAATCATATTTTTATATGTCTTAAATTTCTTCATATGTTAGTTTCTATGTGCCTTAGATTCTACATATTATCCAACTTATTATTATTAATTTTATCTTATCTTATCAAACACGGGGTTGACATCCGCCAAGGAAGCTAATCACTTTTTGGAGCTGGCATTGTTCAGGAATCCCCCACATAAATTTATCTAATCAATCTTGTTTCAGTTTATCTTAGTCATGGTCATCAGCTACAAAAAGATCCATCACTAATTTGTTCCCATATCCATCATATCACATCCGAGGTAACATAAAACCTTTAGTGTTTTACGAGTTGTGTACTTTATTTAGTAGCTAACTCATTAATTTGAATCAAATGAGAAAATACTACAGCAAAAAATACTTAGCGACCACTCTAGCACTTACCACTTGAACTTTAAATTATCCATATAATTTAATCATATATTTCTTCTAGAGAAATAGACCATACAATTGACAATCGAGTTCAAACCGAGAAATTCTCTTCCACATGTTGAATGTTTTGTTCTTTTAGACCACTTGGCTTTAAAATATGTTTACAGAAATGTACGTTTGCAACCTTGTTTCCCATGTGAATATATACATAGTAGATTTGAGTTTATAATAGGAAGTCGATTCTTTTCTCAAAAAATCCAATAATATGAAAAGTGCACTTATTTTTGGTATTTCCATTTGGAGTCGAACAATTTCAATTTCAATTTAATTCCTATTTCTCCACTTGTGTGAAAATATGTTAGAAGGATTCACATCCTCGTTCGATTTGGGTATATCAAAGAGATATGGGATTGAGAATCACTTTTGAGAATGAAAAATTATGGATCGCCTAGACACAACAATGTGCACACGATGGGAGGAAGATGAGGAGGAGGAGACTCTTTCCTTGTGTGATCTCATTACTGAGAACAAGATGATAACATGGGCATCATACTACCTATGAAAAGGGAGGTTTTGTTACGTGAATTAAACCTAAGATTTCAACTTCGAGTGGTGATGTAGCTCGACGACGGCATACAACATTTTCTGGTGACGATCTATTTCATTAAGGTCGTCTCCTTCCTCTCACACATTTTCCATATATTAAATCCAACTTAATCCATGAAAATCACCTTATGTTAATGTTATCCAATTTTTCCCCGAGGAAAAAATTGACAATAAAGAACTTGCACGCAGTGAAAATGGAGGAGTTGATCCATCAAGAGAGCTTGCATTTCATGTTTGGTCGAATCTGGTTGAAGGTCGAACATTGGAGAGATTTTGGGAAAGAATAAGTTCCAAATTCTGAAATTTTGACTTGAATGTCGGGATTTTTCGGAGATTTCGGTGGGTGAAAAGGATCGGAAAAAGTTCGAACTTCTGAAGTCTAAAAGTCTAAAAATTCGACTTTGGGTTTGGGTTTCGGAGGTTTTAGCGGCCAAATGGGAAAAAATGAGGAAAAAGTTCGAAATCCTCAAGTCCAAAAGTCCAAAAATTCAGACTTTCCAAGTTTCGATGTTTTGGATATCTCAATGAGCGTGGAGGTGAAAAGGTTCAAAACAAAAAAAATTCAAAACCCGAAACTCTGAAAGTACAAAATTTTAGACTTTCAGGTTTCATATTTTTGGATATCTCAGTGGTAAAAAAGTTTCGAAATTTTGAAAGTCTAAAATTTTAGACTTTAGAGTTTCAGAGTTTCGAAACTCTCAAGGTGATTCAAGGATGAATAGTGTCATGGGTCCGAAGGCAATATATCTTAAATTCTGAATTCTGAAAGTCCAAAATTTTAGACTTTTGGGTTTCAGAGTTTCAGGACTCTCAAGGTGATTCAAGGATGAAGAGTGTCCTGGGTATGAAGGCAAAATGTCTGAAATTCTAAATTCTAAAAGTTTGAAATTTTGGAACTTTCGAGTTTGGAGTTCTTAAGAAATGTTGGTGGATGAACAGGGACTCAATCTTTGAAATTAAAATGCCCAAAAGTACAAATTTTAGGATTTCA
This sequence comes from Taxus wallichiana var. yunnanensis, assembly GCA_018340775.1. Lineage (NCBI taxonomy): Eukaryota > Viridiplantae > Streptophyta > Pinopsida > Cupressales > Taxaceae > Taxus > Taxus wallichiana. Next base: position 1,034,276,827 of record CM031242.1, read on the forward strand.
TAGGTTGCATGCATTTCAGACTCCGAAAGAGATAGAGCGACCACTCACCATTTTCACATAATAACACCCCGACCTTGGATGGCCATAACTTTTGGTGGGAGCTTGGATTTACGCAAGAAAGGACTTTTTGGATATCTTAAAATTAGTGAGACTAAGTTATTCAAAATGAGAAAATGTAGTCTATCATTTTGGAGGTTGTTCCTAGCTTCTCACCCACCACAATGATGAGGTATGGGATTTATTTCTTGCCCAACAAGGAATAGTATATGGAGGCTTGGGTTTTGAATTAGAACCCATCATTGATGCGGTGGAATTCAATGCATTATAGGGTGTTTGAAGCAAGAATTTGAATTCTTCTCTCCCCTTTCTCTCATTCTTCCTATATATTTTAAGGAGGGGCATTTTTCAAGAGGTTGGATAATTTGTCTTGCACCCTCCCTTCTTCTCTTGTCTGCAAGTAGAATTGTGGAGTTTAAACCTCCCATTCAAGTTGTAATGCAAGTTTTTGCCTCTTGGCCATTGTAATCCATTGTATCAAATATGTGGAAAATTAATACAAGTATGTGGATGATTTTCAACCCTCTCTTGTGTTCGTTGCCTTCATCGATCTCTCATTGCAATCATCATTATTTGTGCATGGTGGTTGTATTGAATTTATGTGGTTTTTGTTTAATGAAAAATTAGGTGTTTAGCATTCCTTTGGTGCATCACCTCTATTAGATTATGTTTAATTTATTGCATATTCTTAACCCTATCTCCTTGGAAAGTTAGAAAATATTTAAGATACATCCTCTATAGTTTGAGTGTGTGTATCGAGAAAAGAGGAATAGGAACCGTACTTCATTAAAAGAGATTTCTCGATTGTAAAGTACCACAATTTGAGAAATGCTCCATGTTATGCAATCACACCTGAGAGTCTCAACCCATCGAGTTGCAAATATTCAAGGGTGCTGTGATTATGTATCAAAAGTTAAATGAGAAGGTTTTGGAATGGAGAAAAATTTTTTCAAAAGAAATGGTTATTACTCTACCTCTCACAAAAATCTACGAAAGAGGGTAATTTCACAACTCAACTAGTGATTCTTTTACATCCGAGAAAATCGATGTGGACCTTTGCCGATGTGGACATGGCTACTGAAACCACTTCAATGCCAAGCATCTCATGGGAAGAGGCTGCTACAATTCCTCAGACAGAGGCATTTTCCCGATGGTCAAGTAGTTTTCCTCAACCGAATTAACCCCTGCTTGCGTCACTGCGTTCAACTTATCTTCACATCCGTCCAATTTCAATTCTTGCACAATGAAATCATTTTAGGTTGTCAATTCCTGCGAGGTGTCAAAACTAGTGATGGTCACTCAACTAGTATGCGCCTTGAGTAAAAACCCTCGACTCATTGCTCATGGCCATTTCACATGCAGGTCCTTTTGTTATCACTTGTTATAAGCCTAGTAACTTTATAGTTAATGTTTTTGTAATTTATGTTATTAGTACTACCCAAGGTAGTATAACTATAGCTTTCACAATTGCTTAACAAGTATTTATTGTTTGTACTTTTCAACCACTCAAACGGGGTTATTATTTTCATCAACAAAATATACACTTTCCACAGTAATAAATATTAGTAAAATTGTACATTTTTAACAAAATTATTGTAAAAATACATTTATCTTCAATGTGATTGGCCTAAAAATTAGCATGTTATTACAACCTTCAACAAATTCGAGAAAAACATGATGTCATTAACATTTATGACATTAGCATTTAAAATTTACTTGATTTTAAGCAGAGGCCTGAATGACGGGTACAACATGGAGTTGTGTTAAAATTTTGCATCCATATGTGTTTCTATCTGGTCATGATTAGAAAATTATCACGGAGCATCTTATATCCTTTAATAGAGTAAGTTATTGACCCATTTATGTTGCCCCATATGAGTTTATCTTTGCTGTTGGGCTCAAGACTAAATCAATAGTGTGGGTGCCATTTAATTTTCTAGGCAGATTTACCCTGCCCCATATTTCACCTGATATTATCCCCTGCACAGTGTTGTTCATACATAAAAATTTCGTAGTAATATTAATGTCATTTCATAAAAAACTATAGTCCCAAGAAAAAAAAACAAGATTAAGACTCGTATGGTAATCAGAAAATGATGCTTCAATTGATTAAAAACATTGATCACAATATTATTGTTTGTCACAACATCGATCTGAGACCGGGGAATTGACCATTGATGAGGATACCCTTCCCAAAAATAAAGATAGCCGATCACCATCCACATTCTACTTCTCTTTTAAATAATTCCATATTAAAAAATACAAGTATATATGAGACCACAAAATTTCAAAATAGACATTGTAGAAATCACAAACTCAAATCTTAAGGAAAATCCAAAGAAGAAATGATTCCAGAAGTTACAGTCCATGTGAAAAACTTATATGGGCTTTCACATCTAACCACACCCACAACCACACATAACACAAAAAGAACCGTTGTTTTCTGCAAGCAGCCCATCTTTTACATATTTTTTCTGTTAAGTCACAACAATAAAAACGTGTGTATATTTGTGTGCATATATACACCAATTTGTTTTTCACAAATTATGGAATTCATATACGTGCATAGTTGCATGTAGAAGCTAAACGTCTACAGATCATGTCTCCAGAGTTCCATTCAACTGCTTTAATAATTTTATCTTCTTCTTTTCACATTAATTTAAAATGTAAAACCTTGTAAAGTGAAGAGGAAGGCCAAGATTGCAATTGCATGCTACCTCCAACAATTTCTACAGACCCTTTTTCCAAATATTGGATTCTTCAATTCTTTGCAGCATTCTCCATCTCTAGCTGAGATTTCTTGCTCGTCACCTTCGATTCAAATTCAAAAGAAGAGGCTATTCCACCGCCGTTGATTTCTTTAGCAGCTCCGCCAAATTTCATGCACTTGCCAGATTGGGAAGGCATCTCAGTGTTTTCAATGTTGGAAAATTCATCAACTTCAGTCTTATCAAGTTGATGGCAAAAATGAATCCCAGAAGCTCCTCGAGACTTAGGTAATCGTTATGGTAGCGATGGCCTGGGTAATGGTTATGGTAGTTTCTCTGGAGTCTCTGGGAATCAGTGGAGATAGTTGCTCTCCGTCTAGTCTGTGCGGCGGTCAGGATGGCCGATCTGGTGGCCTTGGCTTGTGCAGTGGCGGCGGATCCCCAGTTTTAGCTTCTGCGTGTGCTCCCCTGTGTGAATAGAGTCCCCCTATTCAAGGAGTGAATGGTGGAGAAATTAGATACTTCCTTAGACGAGCCAAGAATGCCGCTGAAATTTTGGGAATTAGATCTAGGCAGCGCCAAGGGGCAAACCCATCCAAGCTGTAAAAATCCCGTTGGTAACATTTTGAACACAAGTGATTAAAGTGGAACAACTATTCACCAAACGTGGCTTGATTTTCGCTTTAGTGGACTATGGCCGGGTGTCCCGCAACTACATTATTGGATCTCTTTGCAGTGGCAACCCTTGTTGCAAGGTAGAGTGGATATTTACCCATGTGCTTGAGGGTTTTTTATTGTGGCTTTTAAGGTTCTAGAAGATTGTGATACTATTTTTTCTATGCTTTGGGAACTTCAGAGTCATTTTTTGCTTATGAAACCATGGTACCCTTCTTTCAACCCTACTACTGAAAATTTGAATGTTAAGCCTATCTGGATGTGCTTGCCTCATCTGCCACTACAATTTTAGGGGGAGGAAAGTCTTATTTCCATTGGAAATGCTTTAGGAAATGCCTTGCCATAGATACCAAAACTGAATTGTACACTCACACGACCTATGCTCGCATCACGATCAATATTGATACCATCATTGATCTACTAGCATCTATGGAACTAAGGGTTCTAGACGCAGAATTATAACTCAACATCTAGACTATGAAGGTTTTCCCTTCAAATGTAGGAAATGCTTTGTTTTGGGACACTTAGTCTCATAATATACTAGTGTGAAACAAACAAAGAGTGATAAGGTATCTTGGTGGAAATATTCCCAACCCATCATGCTAGTTGTGGGAGAGGTTCTAGATGATTCTTTGGAGGATTTTGGGTTGGAAGAAAGTGATTTATAGCATACGGATGAAATCCTTTTTCTCCTCTTTTGGTGGGGGTGAGGGTTCGGATTCTCTACAACATTACGGCGGTTTTCCACATCCTATGGGGTCAACATCGGCCATAAAGACAATATTTAAATAATGTTACCAATCCACAATGATAAAAATAAGGATCCTAATAGGGAAGTGGATTGGATGCTTGTGAAAGGAAAAAAGAAAAGAAAAACTTTTATAAGCACACTTTAAATGAACTTAAGATCTCATGGTATAAGGTCTAAGGAGCAAACTTTATTTTCTTTTTTTTTTATGGTTTGGATGATAGTAGAGGCCTCTCATTTGAGTGTCAATGCTATATCCTTTCTCCTTTGTACTAAGGGTTTTTGTTCCCCTTAAAACCAAAAAAAGTTTATCCTATCCAAAAAAAAAACCTTGGTAAGCCATCAATTGTTATCAAACACAGATTAACGATTTCAAGATTGGGAGAAAGATCTTTGCCCATAGAAATGCATATCTTAGACATGGAGCAGTGTTTGATAATTAAACTGCTCAATGACATCTTACCTAGATATCCTTTGATTTCAAGCTTCTCGTTCTTTGTATAAAAATGTTGTACGTCTAGAAATTTGATATTTATAGAGAGAAAAGCTTCTAATAAGAATTCACTCTAGAGTTATATATGCTTAACCTTTGCAAATCTATTAACTGTTCAACATATTTGCCAATATAATAGAGATTTGAGCATCCACACAGAATCAAGTCTATTAACTCCCTCAAATTACTCAGAGAAGATGGTAAATGCTTCAGCACAATTGCTAGGAGAGCAGAGGGAGCTGGTTAATTCAAATTTCTTAAATACATCCAAGTAAGCTCCACTAGCTCCAAAATCTTTCACAACCAGTATAAGTCCTTTAGAACACACATAGTCTCTCCACCATAATGGAGAACCAACTTTGACACTTGGTCGTTTCTTAACATTGGGAGGAAGAATGGTATATTTGTATGCTTTAGGTTGTTTTTCATACAATTCCCAACAAACCAAAGAGACCACTTGTACTTTTCTTCTTCTCTCAGTGTTTTTGTAGCACCCTAAAAAGGCATACTCGAGATCAAGTTCGATGAAGATAATTTTTGTTCATCATTGTTGAAACTATCACTTACTGACCTACCTTACATTTTAACACCTTGATTATTGTCCTGCCAAGTTTGCAGCCAATTTTTGCCTTGATAATACAATGTGAGATGGTCCTCCCTATGAAATGTAAGCAATAGCTTATATCAACCCGATCAGTTCACCTTTTCAACATACTACCATCTAATACATTGTCATTTTATCTATAGTAGTACTTAGCAACATTGTTTCTCTTGTTAGTGTTTAATTGTTATAACTCTATTTTAGTTTCTAGACTTTTGTCATTTGTTTATAGGATTTTCATTTACGGGTTTAAAAATATTGAGCTCTAAATAGTCTATGAGTGGATTCGGTATGGTTTTTTTTGTTATTTGTTCATAGTTCTAGTATAATTATAAGTGTAAGCACCAATATCAATGTTGTTAAATAGTTTGTTTTGTTAATAAAGTTAGTGTCTTGACAATCCAAATAGTCAAGTCATCATTTCCATTTAAATGAGTCTTACAAGTGTCCAACTTAAATTTTTTATTTAATTTTGTGGATATTTTTCATTGTAGATAGTCCATATAAAAATAAGTGTGTCATTGTCAAATATCAAAACACTATAGAAAAAGAAAAATAAATTTCAACTGAATGCACTATTAGTGGAATCCAACATCCTTTGACATGCAATTAAGTCTAATGACCTAATCTAGTTGAGTTAGTAGCATTTGAATGGACGATGAAGCTATCGAAACAAGGAAGACAATAAATTTCCTCTCGTTAGTCGCCAATGATGGAGCCACATATCATATTTGGTGATATTTTATTTTATGTTTAGTATTTATTTTCTATTGTGTAGTGTGTTTTCCATTTGTCTGTGGTGTGCTTCATTTCAAAGTTCTTGTTTTGTGTGAATCAATAAAATTTTCACATTGTGGGGGAATATAACACAAATGTTATATTTCCATTTTGCACCAAATACACTAAAGTCAACATGATATTCTTGTTCACTCATAATTTCCCCTAATGTAAGAAAGTGATGAGAACTAAGAAAGTACTACAACATCATGATATTTAGGTTGTTATTTTTCGTGTAAAACCATCTGTATGTTTGGGTTGTTGGTTGTTCTAGTAAAACCATCATGTTTGGTTATTGGTAAGCCACTTGTAAGGCCATTTATGAGGTTATTGGTTGGTTTGAAAAATTATCCAGGATCATGAGCAAAACAAAGGCAACATACTACAAGTACCAAATTGATGTTTTCCCTTGTTCAAACTAAAGGCGAATGTTAGGAAGTTCTTGTTCAATGGTAATTTTCTTGTGTGGTGAAATAATTTTATACAGTAAATAGGTGGTTGAATGGTTACTATATAGGTAAACATATTATTATGAGTGGGTTATGCGGGTTATACTCACCCCACTTAACTAGTATTTGATATTTTTTTGTTAAACTTGACTCCACCAAAATAAGGAGGTAAAATCCTATATATGTAGATTTGTATGTTGTGTAATAATCTTGAATACTTTGAATATAAGTAGATCATTATTACAAGTTTACATTATTGTACAAAGTGTGTTTAAATTTCATTAAATAAATCTAAACCAAATTTACACTCTTACATGCGTGAAGTGGAACTTTGTCTAAAAATGGGTTTTTGTTTTGGATTCTCAATTTGGTTTGGTATTGTTGAATTGTTTTTGCACCCTTGTTTTTAAATAGGTATATCGTTAGCCATGCTTTGTGTGTGTGTGTGTTTGGTGTGTTTGTGTTTTTAATTGTAATCGTATGTCAATGCTTATGTTTACAAGTTATTTGAACTTATTTTGTAATAAAATATTTTAATATTTTTAGGAGATAGAATGATGCCTATTTCATTAAAAAATGAATAGGAGGAAAGAACGAAGTACATTAGATTTCTTTTATTCAATGATATTTTTGTAGAACCAACTACTGATATGACACATAAAATGCGTGATTATTGGTAGTTTTTGAAATATTTTTACCAACATTTTTTCTATTAAATCAATTCAAAATCAGCTTTACTTTTCTTTTGATGAAAAATAATCTTATATTATATTAATGCAATAAGATACAAGATAGCTTTTAAAAAAAATCAGGTAGTATGAGAGCACGCCCCAAAACCACGAATAAGCTAGGTCATGCCTACTGATAACAAGAGTCAAACTAGGCTGAGCCTAGGAGAGTACAAAAAAAGACATCGCTTAAAAAAACTTTAAAGGCACTATCAAGCAAGAGCATGAAAAATCTTGAGGCACGTAGATCCTGATCATCCGGCCACCTTAAACTAGGTAGCTCCTTTCTAGCATCCAAAATCTCCCAGCAAGCAGCAATTTCTTCCTCCAGGTTCACTTCCCCATGTGTAGGAGTGATGCGGTTGAGGCTAGGAATTTGTAAGATGGTGGCAGAGGTGGTGGTCGGTGCCAAACGTCTTGTTGTGAAGCAGAAGAGAAGGAGAGTCCCACCCATGTTGGTGATGTGGCAAGCCCTAGCCTCGCTAATGAGCCAATGAATAATGGCGAGAGAGTCCTTGCCATGTCGGTGAAGCTTAGCCACGTCAGCGAGTGGGCGAGTGACTAGGACGATGTAACAGACCTCGGAGAGAGGCGAGGTGGGACTGAAATCACAACGCTAAGATCGGTTGCCCTCGCCACCACAGTCAAGGCAAGGAGTGTTTGGTGTGAGACGGAGGCACTTAGGAAACATTACATGGGCTTACCCTAGTGGTGCAACAGAGTTTGGAGGTGATCCACCTCCAATGCCACCTTGCTTTCTTGAACTTGAATCTTTAGAAGAACATTGGAGATCACCATAGATTTATTATAAATCGAGAAAGATTGATCAACTATATAATTAGAAAATAAAAAAGCATTTATTTCTTTCCATATCCAAAATATAATCTCCCCTCTAAAAACATACCAAATATGGGTGAACATAGGTAGAAGTTTGGGATTATCTCCTAAGAGGATATGTTGCCAAGTTAAATAGTGGGATAATTAAGGGAAAAAAATTGAATGGATCTAGTTCCAGGACAATTTGAGCTTTGGACAGAACCAAAAGACATGCAAAATTGTTTCCATATGTCCATATAAAGGTCAATTGGGAGTTTGGATCCCAATTTGAACAAGACAAGCCCTCATACGAAGGCCTTGGTGTAGAATACACTAAAAAAAATGAGAAATTTTTAGCTCCACACATGTAGTCCAAACAGTCTCAAATCATCTACACCGGAGTAGATAGAGTGGCCTTAATTCCCAATGAGTATTAAGTTTTTCCACCATGGGAAAATGAGGTGAGAGCCAACGATAGCCTTTGTTGGATTTGTAGTTACAAAAAGGAGTATTAGCATACCACTTCTAGTCTGTCCACCATGTTCAAGAGGAATGTATAAAATCTTATGCAACATGTGATCGGGAACTGAATTAATGATAGTAGTGAGAATATCCTTATCTTTGTTGGAAATCTGAAACAAATATTTAAAATACGGCCAAGAGAACAAGATTGAGCATTCTTACGGAAGAATTCATCGATGGTGTGAATTTCGTGCTTGAAGAATTTGAGCGCGGAGATTCCTAAGACCTCTACTAAGGATCTATATTAGGATAGAAAAATCGGCGACCACCAGAGAGATTGCTTATTAAGAGAAAGCCCATTACTTGAAAGCCATCCCCCTTCTATAAAATCTAGGGTTCGACACATTCCCATGCTTTCTAAGTACTCTTAAGCACAAAGGTGCCAATGATTTTGATAAGGACATGAGTGATGAGAAAATTAACAAACCCTAATTATTTCCACATAGGGCAGCCATAAGGAGAACCTTCTACAATACCATGTGGTATGAGAACTTTCCAATCTTCTTGGCCAATAACACTTCGATAATCCACTTAACACAAAGAGCTTGCCCTTAACGTTGAATGTGAATAAGCTCGAGGCCTCCAGAATTTTGAGGTAGACAACATATATCTCTGGCTACCCAATGAAAACCTTTTCCAAAGTAGAAGTATTAGCAAATAAGAGAGCTTTGAGCAGTTTTTCCAAGCTTCTTAATGGACACTTTGAAAGGAACCCAATAAGACGAGTAGTAAACATGGGTGGCAGCAAGAACTTTAGAGAAGATTTAGAATCTGTCAGCCAGAGATAAAGGCCTAGTGATTCAATATTCCAATTTTTTTGCCACCCGTTGAATGACATAATGCCATAGTTCATTCACCCAGAGAGGTTTGAAAAAAAAAAGTTCTACCTAGAAATTTTAAAATCTCACCATGTTGCAGAATTTTCCAATCAAAGGTGGCAAGCCAGTTAGGTGCGGGAAGGAAATATTTCTGGTAACATTGGGTTTTTCGCCATTGAATGGATGAGCCAAAAGCTAGGCAGAAAGTATCCAAACATTACATAACATTGCTAATGTTGGTCTCATCCTCAATAAGCGTAAGGAAGGAATTGTCTGCAAAATGCCCATTGAGAAGTGTGAATTGGGCTCATCAAAGGTGATATTCGATGAACAAGACCCTATGCTTTGGCATGAGCTAAGATATAACCAAATCCTTCTCGATCACTAGCACATACTGCGAGGAAAAGAGGACAGTGTTTCCGATAGATCGAAGAAAATCCCTAAAGGCTCCGAGATGAGGCCATTAATAGAAATTTGAGAAGAGGCATCTGTAAAAAGCATATTGACAGATTGAATAAAAATGGGTCCAAAACCAAGGGCCTAAAGCATGGCGAGAATGAATGGCCATTCAATCTGATGATAAGACTTCTCAAAGGAAATCTTGATAAACATGGTGGCATGATGAGATATACGAGACCATTCCATGGCTTGCCACATCACGTTGATTTCATCCAGGATGAAACATCACTATTTGAAGCGCTTTTTTCTCGTTGAATAATAACAGTAGAAGATTGCGTAATCACGAGCTAATACTTTGGCAATGATTTTGTAGGAGACATTCAACAATGTAATTGGCCACCAACAAGTGATTTGCTCTGGATCTCCTTAATTAGGAATAAATTTGATGTTTCCCTTGTTAATGTGTGCCGTAGGGATTGGTTTTGAAATCCTTCAAGATATATCTGAAAAGGTCTTGCCAAATTGAATCCCTAAGAGATTTATCAAATTCACAAGGGAATCCATCATGACTGCACGGTGCTTTATCATTACCCATTTACAAAAGTGGCTTCACGGAGTTCTTTAATGGTGAGAATTCTTTCTATAGATCACCTTCTAAACCTTTGAAATATTGCATGGGACAACACCTAAAAAGTGGTTAAGAGCAGTTCAATGAGCTATAAAGGGTGGTTGAGCTTGAAATACGATCTTGTAATGGCGCACAAAGGATTGCAACATAAGTTGTGCCAAGATTTCGAGCCCGTTATCCATCATAACTCGGATGTCTTGAGAGGGATTTGGCAGAGAGAAAGAAAGAATTCTTTTGAAACTCGATCTCCAATCTTGAGCTAATGCATTTGAGCACGGTTCTAAGTGCTTCCCTGCATTATAGTTGTCCACAATTTAGATTTGACGCCTAAACGCTGCAACTTGTAGTTGCAGAGCATCGAAGAAGGGATCGCTTGAAGTGCCACCATCATTCAAATTGAGAGTTGAGGTGTTAACGGTGTATGAGCAGCACCAAATTTTTACTAGCTATCGGTTGTAGATTATAAGAAATACTATACTCCAAGTCAGCACATCTTCCCACCATTGTATCCAACTAGATTGCATAGGTAGATGAAACCACTAACAGTGATTGGGTCCTGGAGCTAAATTCCAAACCCGTTTGATATGATTAGCAATGGGGCCATGTTGCATAAAGGTAGATAAGAAAGAATTGGCCTTTATGACAAAAGGGGTGCGTATAATGCCAAGAAATATGAAATTGTATAGGAGAGTGGTCCAAAAAGACAAAGTCAAACATGACCTCCACTAGCATAGAATAAATGCTATCAAACTCAAAGAAATTTTAGCTGATTACATGGCCTTATCAAGCCGTTTAAGAACATGATATGTCCCTCCACGAAGATTGGTCCATGTGTACCAAGGTACAGAGGTGGGAAATTGAGATACGTTAGGATTAAAAACTCTGAATTTATTTCATAGGAATTACCATGCTTCCCTTTCACCAGGTGTCCACCTCATAGGCAAGTGGCCACATTTATCATTAGGGGATTCAACCAAAATTCTCCACTTATTACCTAGTAGGCATCGAGAATGGATTTGGCTATCCACTTCCGTAGATCAGCCTTTTCGGTGGCATCATTAAAGGCATAAATATTTATGAGCCCAAAAGGGCATCCATCAATATTAAAGAGGACCTATATGACACGGTTGGTGGGGTCGATTCCATGGTCAATTAATAAGGGCCGCCATTTGAGAGAAAAAAATTGAAATTAATCCCCACGCCCGCTTCATGATTGCTAGAAAAATCCAAGGTGTCAAAGAAGATGGATTTGCATACCATGTCTAACTAAAAACCTGTAATTTTTACTTCCTACAAAAACAAAACATCTAGATTTACACATCATTGTCGAGTTTCACACACCACATATTTACTATAGGACTTTGTAAGACCCCTAACATTCCAAGATAAACAACTCATGGGAAATGTTGGTCCAAAGTAATATCACCATCCTCCAAGCCATCAAGGGCATCATATTGATGTGTAAGAAACGAAAGCAGCATTGTGCTACAAAAATCCTACAAATAAATGTTTTTCCGGTTGGCGTACTAAATGTTGTATTCCACTTCATTGGAATCCATGTTGCGTGTTGGGATATGGTCTTGAGAGATGCGGGAAGGAATTCGGGGTCATTTGGAAGGCCCTTGTGAGTTGCTTGGCAATAAAAGTAGAACCGAATGCGGAGGATAAGGCATGAGAAACAAAAAATTTCTGGTCCATGAGAATTGACGCCGCAAGGGGCATGCTGGAATACTTTGGAAATGGAGTAGCCAAGATGGTAGCAGCAGTTGGTTCTTTAGCAACAAATGTAGGCTCCTTAGCTGGGATACTAAGAGATTGTTTCTTATCAGTTGGTTCTTGATGGCCATGAGAGCTAGAGGATTTTGATTGTTGGGCTTTGTTCTTGTTTTGTCATCCCCTAACAACTTGCTAACCTTCCTCCTATTGGGTTTTGACTGGCTTGGGAGTTGTTTTGGCCACAGGGCGGTTATGGGGTACATAAAGTGGACAATTCTTGATCTTGTGATCAGACGCTTGCAAAAAGAAGCAAGTGTTGAGTAGATTGATATATATGACTCGCTTGGTATAGAATTTATCGCCCATTTGAATATCCACAAATTCTTTGAGATTCTGTAAGAGATAAATCTCAACGCATACTCGCTTTTGTGGATGAGCATGGTAAAACTTATCAACTTCCAGGAAAACTACCCGCCCAAGCGAGGTGGCAATTTGCGGCAAAAAGGCACGCATGGCAGAGGAAGATCAGAAATTCAACCCAAACAGGAACTTTAAGGACGATATATTAAGATACCATAAAGTCCTTTTGCCAGTGGTGTTAACACAAGTAACGAGTTACGGACATACCAAGTGGCTTGCTTAGCCAGAATATTAGGCGCATTAGCAGGGTCAAAGAAATGAAAAAGAAAAAAACCTTTGGTCATGTTTTGAATGCTATCTAGACGAACTCCATGAGGAGTCCAAACTGTGTTAACCAAGGATTTGAGCATGCTTTTAGAGGGGATTCGACCCACAAAATACCCAATGAGGCAAAACTGCTATAACTATTGACAAACAACATTAAATTCAGGAATGGGAAAAACTACATCAGGAGGAGAAAGATTACCTCATGAAAGAGCTTGTAACGAATTTCCTAGGTCGCCTGTCGGCGGTGCCATTTCTCACTCCACTATCTTTTGCCATGGTTGAAACAAACAGGCTTGAAGATGGCAAGGATATTATATAGGGGATGTGTAGCAACCCAAAAAAATTCAAACACACGAACAACACAAAGAAAAGACAGGATATTTTTTTACTTGCTTCAACACAAAACACGACACAACATGTCGTCACAAAGTTACAACCAACTCTCGGGAACCACTTGTTACGGGGATGACCACAAGGTCGCAAGATGGAAACGTTCACACCCAAAAGGATAATATACTTTTTCTTTTTCTTTTTCTTTTTTGATGAATAACATGAAGCCCAACCACAAGACACTCTCACACTAAAGGGCAACGTAAGAAATGATTGGAGGTTATTTATTTTGATAAGACACCCTTTAACTCATGACTTAAGTTTTCGTAAGGATTCAATATATGATTCGTATAAATTATACACTAAGAGTAGTTCATGATTGTTTGAGGTTAAACAAAAATGATTATCTAATCCTACGCTAACATTTTCATGGGGTTTTAGGAAAGAGATTTACGTAAATGAAACTATACTAGGGATGGTGATGCACCAAATAAAGGGTGTCTTCAGATTCAGGAAGGGTTAATTTGAAGAGGGTGTGTGCACCACAGGTCAACTTCACCTACTGCAACTTAGAGAGGGTACAGGATACCACAAACTAAGAGACACGCGTTCCCTTTGTTAAACTTTATCAGACCGAGAAATATACCAGCTTCCCTGAAGAAGGATGAACTCAAGAAGGGTGAACAGACACCACAACTCAACTGCATGCAATACTTCACCACTCGATAAGCACAGAACTCCAAGAACCTGCAATAGAACTTAAACTTGCACAGTGTACCTGCAAGTATGAGAAAGGCACAAAGAAGCATAAAAGGATGAAAGGACCGAGATTAGTCACAAAACACACACTTTTATTGCTTCAATAACATGCACAATGCATCATACATTCAGAAGAGGCAATAGTTGCCATTACAGTCTTGAAGAGGAGGCTTGAAAGTTCTCTCAACACACAAGAACAACTTGCAGAAGAGAGAGGATTCTTGAAAAGTATACACTCGCCTGAGATATCTAATCGTCCAACTTTGTCTCGAATCTGTTGAACCCTTTGAAATGAGCTTCCAACTTACATTTATAGAAGAATATGTGAGAAAGAAGAGGAAATGGTCATAATTACATTCCTAAAATGAAGGCCCATGATGTATTTATTACAGCTTAGTCAACCACCGAGAAGGTTCCATCATGGGTCATTAATCGCTCGATGACCTAGTCTTCTCAATTAATTAAAAGAATATTTAAATAAAATATTTAAATAATAATAATATATTATTATTAAAATATTTAAATAAAAATATTAATTTAATTAACATAATGTTGGGACCCCCCGCTGACCCGCTTTGACTTCAAGAGGAGGGGGTCCATGTGGATAGAGTCTCGCACAAATCTCAACTCGGTGAGCTTCAATCCTCTAACTCTGTTGCAACCGATTTTGAACCCCACACTAACTCTTTCCTGCCTTGGCAATCGGGCTCTTTTGCATTGAGTCCTTCGAATGGTGAGCTATCAAACTCGATTCTTATCATTTTCCTCTCGTTAACTCGAGGCCATTTATGCATTCCACGTTCAAACTTCATGAAACATCACCACGAGAGCTCCCCGCGAAGTCACCGAGCTCTTCATCCAAAGAAACGATCTTACCTTTCCCGGGCTCAAACTCACTAATACCGAGCTTAACCCAATATTTCTAAAAAGAATGGTTTTACCACAATGCTCATGGTTCTTCCTTATCATATAACACTCAGTAGTAAGAATGTTTTGGCTTTGCCATAATAAGCACAATTCACCTTCCAAACGATGAGAAAATGCCATTACCAATAAAGACCTAATGCGCCATGATGATGACCTGTGCTCATGCCCATAACATGTCGATAGACACCCTTAAGACTCGATTTTTGGACAAAGAGCCCTTCGGTATTTCGGGCAAAGTGCACTCGCAATCTCGGCTCCAATCAACAATTATGCCACTATTGGGATCTTAGTATGGCATAGGTAGCTGTGAGCTACACCATATACTCATTTTTCCATAAACTAAAAGATCCTTTATGTTACAATTTGCAACACATAAAATAAGCCCTTCAAAAAAATACGTTGAACAACTGGGGCAACCAAAAGGACCTTGGAAAAATGTACAGGTAACAACCATATGAATTCTTCCTTAGTCGTGGATCAAAGCTAATAGAAATAAGCTAGATAAAATTAGCTTGAAACTACAGTATAATCGTCCATTGTTAAAAACAAGTTTCTCTGAACTGGTAAAAGAATACTTTTATTGTTCGATCGACATACATAATGGAAGGGTATAAATATTGCCTACCCCTCAGAGTTTCTCAAAGAGACCATTTACAAGTAACAAGGATGTAGTATGCAAAACGGCCGACCAGGTATTTCAGAGTTGACCTTCACATTCAATTCGTTTCTAGGAGAAAACATGCTGAGCAATATGAATCGTTTCATTCTGCACCGTAATAAACTTCCATCTCCTGACTCGGGAAAATTTTATGAAGCCTTGAATAGTGTGACTCCAATCCATCGTATACGGCAGTGAATATTTGTTTCCTAGCTTGTCATCATGGAGATCCGAGTTCTAATAAGGATAAGCCACTTGAGGATGCAACAGACAAATAAATGCAACAACTGGCAACTCGCATTTGAAGCATTCAAAAGGAAGGCTTTACTGACCGCAACATGCCTCGCTCGTCCCGTATGGGAGACTTGTCTCGCAACCACCGATCTGCTCGAGCAGTCGCAATGGGCGAATCAAGAAGCTTGGGAGAAGTATGTCGAGCATAGGTGAAATGATCTGTTCCGTCATGCGAGATTCTGTTTTGCAGCATTGGTGAAACAAGAGAACGCTTCGTGAGGAAACCGTGTCTTCTCGTAAGCTCGCAATTATGGTATTCCATGAGAAGGCAAGTCTCTTTCTTGTGAGAGCATATTCCTCGGAAATGCAGGTCCGCAATAGTGAAGATATGTAGATGGGTTTATCATCATGCTATGCGTGGTGTTGTAATGAGAATCTCCTTGGAGCCCGAAACTCAATTTTGGCCAGCCAGACCATATTCCAACCGCTAAACACTTTGCCTTATTTTACTTACCTCCGTGTGACTCGCACAAAGACTCGATCCTCCAATTACAAGCGCATGTGGGTTTTCATGATGGATAGCCATCATAAATTTCCACTTGGCAATTTGATCCGCTTTCTCCCATTCATGAAGTGAACAACATGGTTTACCATCCATTACATTTCCACTTGGCAACTGATCCAATTTTTCCACGCGCAGAGTGATGGTTTTCCAATCCCAATTTTCACAACGCCATGGGATGTGGAAATTCCTTGCCCGCCATCATCAAATTTCCACTTGGCATTGCTTGCCTTATTTCCCACGTCCGGGATTGGAGTTCTTTGCTTATCATTTGGCCATATTTCATTTTTTGGACAAATGGCCACCGATTCCACCTGATTCCCATGATTTTCCTCCTGCCGAGTTTTCCTTCAACAGATTTGAGGATAACATTAAACTCTCAGTGCAAACATTTCAGCTGTAGCTTGTAAGGTGTGATAATTCCGACAGAAACCTTTATGCCTGCCAACTTAGTGACTCGTTGAAGATGCTCATATAATTGCAAAGCAAATTATGCCTCATGAATATTCTGATATGAAACAGTTCCACCTCTATGAGATTCACTTCCATGAGTTACATCGTAAAACCAGTAAGGTCTCGATAGAGAATCTTTGTAATAATTTTCATCAGGTCTCCCGGTAACACTCTCACTGTCACTTAATCGATTTTCATAAAAATAACTTGAAGGAAAATCCCGAATTTGAGGATGCATTCGATGCTGATCAGATAACAACATTGGACAACTTACTTGCTCAAAAAGGCTTCTACTATACTGCAACATGCCTGTGCATCGAATGCTCGGCCGCTTTGAGCGTAGAACTGAAATTCTCCTAGGAAAGTGCCGTGAGGAAGTAATTGGCTATACGCAGCAGCTACAGGGTAGAGAAGTAAACTTATCTCAGAAAATGAGTGGCCTCCAGAGAGAGTCGATTGCGACAAACTGCCGCAGGGTGATCCCAAGGAACCGTTGGTGTTGATCCTGATGTTCTGGTTGCATGCGACCACAGTCGTGATCAGTTGTTGTAAAATCTTGCCACTGTAGTAGAAGAACGAGATAAAGTTTTAGTTGAGTTGTCTCGCCTTTTCATTTTGGAAATTCTCTTCCATGGAAGAAGCTCGACCAAATCTTGAGGCAGCTATTGTCTCCGTCGAGTCATTAAAACTGAATTCATATTCCAACAAGGAAGCATCAATCTCTCCATGTTGAATTAAACCGAGTCGAGCTCATCATTTCTCTGCCTCAATGAGCCAACCATCGAAACATCCTCCGCTCCTATCGAGACTCTTTTATGACAAGCCAAAGTTGGACAACCGAACTTACATTTCCTACTCATGAACTCGTCTAAGGCTTGTGATCTGAGTTATGACCGAGTTAGGACAAGGCACGAACTCCTTTGATGACTCGTCTCTTTATTCCCGATTTGACACTGTTTTAGCTCGACCGAGCGAGATAAGCTTATCGAACTCCTCGATGGCTCGCATACAAAAAAAAATGAGCGATCTCACCTGATGACCAGAAGTGGGTCCCTGGGACCAATGTCGTGATTTGATAGTAATAAGGCCCTGTTTTCCAATTTTTCCATGTGCGTAAAATGGATAACATTTTGGCGACCTCTCGGGATGATTGCCTCGCTAAGCATGATTCCAAAGAGCCTTAAGTCATCCATTGGGCATGGAGTCTATGTGTTGGAATCCTCAAAGTAGTATGATTTTCGACACATCCCGAATCTCCTGACATCATTGCGATATCCTAGACCTCCCTCGGAATGCTAAGAATGAAGTATACCGAATCTATGAATGCTTGACATCCATGGAACACCGCAAAATTTGAATGAAGCAAATTTTGAACTCTTATGGAAACCTTGAACTTCTTTCTCTCCTCGACACCTTCCAATGATGAAACAATGTGCGTAACAACACAAAACACAACAACAAGGAAAGAAAAACAACAACACACAACAATGTGCATAAGCACTTGGAGGAAAACACCTAATTTAACTGTATAAGGGGTGGAACGCTTCTCAAAACAAGCTTTGAGATGTATCCCATTCACATGAATGGGCAGTTCTTCTCCATTGAGCCTAGATAGATGAAATGAATTTGCCTCTTTGCAACTTGTGATGATGTATGGCCCACTCCAGAGAGCATCAAACTTGGCATGCTTTCCTGGTTTGGCCTTGTCTTCATCCCATTTGAGAACTAAATCTCCCTCTTGAAAATGCCTGTCAGACGCCTTCTTGTCAAAAGATTTCTTAACTTGAGCCTGATGCTGCTCCAAAGTTTTCATAGCCTTGTCTCGTACTTCCTCTAACTCCATGAGTTCAAGAAACCTCACCGCCGAGGATCACTCTCTATAACTTCAAGTTGATGAGCTAACTCCAAAGAAGGTAACTCCAATGAGAGTGGGAGTTTTGCCTCTCTTCCATATACAAGAACGAAAGGAGAATTTCCGATGGCCCTTTTAGGTGTGATCCGATCTGCCCATAAGGCAGTCTTAAGCTGTGTATGCCAAGTCCTCTGTTAGTCTCCATCAGGCGCTTAATAATCCTTATGAGGTTTTTTTGTTGCTAGACTCACCAATCCGCTTCCTCGAGGATAGTAATTGGATGAAGTTTTGAGGTATACCCCATTTTTAACAGCCCATTCACTCAATTTCATACCAAGAAAAGCCAGCGCATTGTCTAAAATGACTGTAAACGGAACACCGAACCTCGTCATTATACCCTCCAAAAAATCTAGAACTAGCTTTTCATTGCTCTCTTTAATGCTACCGCCTCTCGTCCATCGAGTAAAATAGTCTCTGCTGTGGTAAGGACCACTTATGTCCATCACGGATGGAGGATTAATCATTTCGATGAAGTCCAACCCCATCAACAAAGGGTTGATCCACTTGAATCGATGCAATGGAAGAGCCGCCGCCTTCGCTACCCGTGAAAAAGGCACATTCTTACATTTCCTTACCCAAAGATGGGCATCCTTGAATAAACCGCCAATAGTAGCCAGCTCGCATGATCTTGGTAGTCAGTTGTTGTTCAGTGGAATAATGTCCTCCGATAGGCCATTATGAAATTCTTCTAGTATCTTATCGACTGCTCGGTCCTATGCACCGAAGGAGGACGCTGCTCAAATCTTTTCGAAAGAGAACGCTATCTACCAAAACATATGGGATAGATTGAAGATGGAAAGTTCATCTTTGGTTTTTATCCATGTTTTCTGGATATGCTCCCGAGAAGATGAAATTCTTCATTTTGGATAACCAATCACTTGATCAACATCCTCATCGCATTTAGGAGTGTCACGCCCTCATTACTTTTTGATTCCATGTCTTGCAAGTTGCCGACATAAACCCTTACCTCGACAAGTTTAGTGACTTTGATGTGCACGTCATACTCCATTACCTTCGTGATCCATCCAAAGACGCTTTTCATTCATTTCTTTGTTCAAAGAAAAACTCCTCGACACCTGGATGAGACACCATCGATGAATCTTGTTGTTGACAACATGTGCTTGAATTTCTTCAAAGCTCGAATAACCGCAAAGACTTGCTTTTCAATGAATGAGTATTTGAACTCGTAGTCTTTGAGGGATTGATCAAGAAAGTGATCGTGGTTGCTCCATCAAAGTTGTTGTTTTGTTGGGTGAGGATCCCAAATGCTCTCTTGACTCGCAAAAGCATAAAGGATAAAATCTTTGTCAAACTCGGGGTTCACAAGTGGGAGCTTGAGAAATGGCTGTTTTGATGGCTTCAAAGCTTTTCTCGCCCTTCCTTTGTCCATGAGAATGGCATGTTTTTCTTTAGCATGGTTGTCAATGGTTTAGCCAATGTTGCGAATTGAGGGATGAATCTCCGCACGAAATTTATGGTTCCTAAAACTCGGAGGCCCTTCTTGTGACTGGGAGAGATAAGGACATAATGAATGAATCCTGGCTGGATCGATTGATAATCCTTCGCTGAAACCACATGCCCCAACAATTTTCCCTCGTGCACCGCGAAAATACATTTTTGGGGTTAAGTGAAACCCCAAATTCCCTACACCTTGGAAAACTTTCCTTAGATGCGTGATGTGATCTTCTCGCATGCTTAGAGTATACAGTTATATCATCAAGGTAAACTAAAATAATATCATTGATTAGTCCCTTAAATGCCATGTCCATGGCTCTTTGGAAAGTAGCCCTGCATTGGACAATCCGAATGGCATTTTATCAGTAGGCATACGTGCCCCACTGGTAGTGAAAGCCATTTTGAATTGGTCGATTCTTCGACTAGGATTTGATCAGAACTCAATATCCATCGAGCAAAGAAAATATTTGAGCTCCCGCCACCGCTTTCAAGGATCTCGCTCCATCGATGGAAGAGGATAATGGTCTTTTAATGATGCACGATTCAAATCCTCAAATCTACGCATAACCGGATCTCTCCGTTTCTTCTTCTTCCTCACGGCACCAAATTGGCTACCCATGAGGAATGCTTGATGGGAAAATTATACAGCCTCGATGAGCTTGGTTAGCTCCTTTCTCATTAGTGGCTCAATTTTGGGATTAATTGGTCTCTGCTTTCGATTTAATCGGCTTAGCATTAGGATCCAGCTTCGATGGTATGTTGTGCTAGACTCGGATCAAAACCACGCAGATCTTTATAGCTCCATGCAAAGATGTCATGATACTCTTGACAAAGTTTGATGAAAGCTTCTTTTCTCTTCGAAGTACACACTTTTCCGATCTTAAGAAATTTTTCATTCGATACTTCAACTTCCTCAAAATATTCTTCTCCACCACCATGTTAGGCTTTGTCTTGTGGCTTGGTCATCCGAATTGAAAATGGATTCCAAAGTGACTAAACCTTTTGGTAACTTGTTGCTTTTCAATTGATAATTTTCTCACCATATGACTCCCGCAACTTATCTTGATTCTTTTAGCAAACTCCGCCTCTTCAGTAGGAAGAGGACAATTTTTGTTTCACTATCAAACACTTGCCAACTACTCACATTATCGTGGACTCGCTGGTCGAACCACCATTTTAACAAATTGCTGCCCTTCTTTCATGATATCAACTCGGTATGTTGTATTGTGAACCAATCAGAAGCAAGCCTATCTCGCATCTTGATTTTGATTTCTAGGGATTGCATGGATTCCAAAAGCTTCAAAATCTTCAATCAGTCCAGACTCGATTCTTATATGATCTTAAAAGATCATTTTTGGATGCACTACGTGCCGAAACTTGATGAACAACTAACTCACTATCTCCAAAAATAGTAGTGGCCTTGATTCCTTCCTTTGGGCTACCAATTCTCGCACAAGAGCCTCGTATTCAAGAAACATTGTTAGTGCAATCGAACCGCAACCGAAAGATGAGAAGTACTTATCTCCTCTCGAGAAATTAACATAACACCAAAGACCGGATCCATTCTTACTTCTTGAGCCATCAAGAACAATTGCACAATCCTTTAGAATCACTTGGTGTTTTGACAAGTTGTGGTATGATCGTATCTTCTTCATGGATACAAGAAGTACCTAATCCTCGCTTTCTTCCAAGACCAAAGCAAACCAACTTTCTTCTTCGCCAATACATCAACGTAGGGATCATGATTGATGATCTCTACTTACTTCATCAAAGCAAAGTATCGTGACTTCTTCAACAAGGGTGGTTGGTTCATGATCGCATCTTCCTCTTCTGGATCGCCGATGGTGTAATTTCCATTTATGGGACTAGCAAAGGTAGGGTTCTACATGATTATGGCAGATTGGTTCTCGCCCTTATAGTTACTTTGGTTCCAGATCGAGTCCCGAGAATCATATGCGACCAATCGGCCGATAGGTAACCACCCATCTTGGCAAAGTGAAATCCCGTGATAGGAAGATGGCAAAGAGGGGAGGGAGATCAATGACCGATATGTCTTGGGTGAATGACAAACTTGGGCATGCATGAATGGTAAGTCAAGTCCTTTGATAACCCCAACAGTCTTTAACAAATGTGTGCCATCCAGCTGAACAACCCTCTCAGAATCGGCGCATATTGTATGCCTAGTACATCCGCAATTTGTTTCGCATGACAGAGCTATCGGCACGTAATCGATCATGCAATTATGTACTAGGTGGTCGCCAATGATCAGGGAAATGTAGAATGGTGGTGGTTTGTTTGCCGTAGGAATGATTTTCCCTTCCGGTTGACACAAATTTGTAGCATTTGTCACTCCATGGCTTGGTGATCCGCTGGTTGTACTAAAACTATTCAGAGCTTCTCGCAACAGGTTTCTTTGGGAAGGGATCGAGAGTGCGTCCCACATGGTAACGCTCAGATTGGTTTTCTTCATTTGTTCTACTATGCTGAAGGGAATTGCTCCAACTTTGATGACACTTTTTTGGGCATTGGGGTCCTCCTTTGGAAAATGTTTGTTGGGTACCGTGATGCCTGGAGAACCATCTTTCCCTGTGGTGTGGCTAGCCGGTGTTTCTAGTGATTTCTTTCCCGCATTTTTATCAACTGCCATTTGAAACCCAGGTTGAGAAGTGGATGCTAGATCAGCTTCGAGAGGTTGAGGCTCCATTGCTCTCTTTTTGGAACGAGTGTTTGCTGCCACTGATGAAGAATCTATATTTAATCCGCAAAAATCTTCTTCTTGCCAGTTTAGCAAAGCGGATTCTTCAGGTGCCTGCGGTTGATCTATCTGCTTCTTGCGTAGATGAATTGTTTGTTAACTCTGAAGGGGCAGATACACTTTGAACCATAAGGGCCTGGCTAAGAACCCCATTGGGACAAAGATTTTGATTGTGAGGTTGAGAGCAAGGATAACACCATTCGTAGTCTTGAACTAGATTATTTTGAACAGGTACTATAGCTCTAGATGAGCTAGCTGCAAGAGGGTTCTGAAAGTTCAAGGGCCTGACATTTGCAACTTGACTTGTAGTTTGATTTCGAGGCTGATTGTTCCCTTGAAAAGGAGAACGGTTAGCTTGATACTGCTGATTTTGTGGCTGATACGGACGATTGTATTGAAATTGTTGCCTTTTGAGTGCAACGAGCTCATTTCCAAAATTTTGCAGTAGTGACTTGACTTCAAATAGGTCATTTGAAGAGGCAGGGAAGATTGAGATGGTTGCTTGGAGTCTACTGGAATAGGAGCAATGATAGGTGATGATTCGTAAGATCCGGAGAAAAGGGCATTGGTGGTCGTGGAGCTATCTTTCCACCAATCAAAGAATTCTCTCGCACTTATGGCAACTTCGTAAGCATCAGAAGTGTAGTCCCTCCCATGGACTCGGATCATAATTGCTACATTTCTATTCAAGGCTCACAAATAGTACAAGAATGCATTATGTGCAGAAGGCTTTACGAGCCGGAATCCTATTCCAAGTCTCGTGGAATTGGAAGTTGAAATCACTCATGTATTCTTGGGAAGCTCTCTTTATGGTAGTAAGTTGTTCCAAAAGTGATAGGTGATCACTTTTGTCTTCAAATTGTTTACATAGCTTTTCTCCCAACTCATCCCAAGTGGTTATAGTGCCAACACCTAACCCGCGAAACCATCAAGCGCTTTTCCTGAAAGAGGTAGCAAGAAGTCTAACCGCAACGTTGTCTTTGGTGATATTATGTACCGCATGATGCCGCTACATCAAAGATATGCTCCACTCGAGTAACGTGAGTTTCCCCATGTAGAAGGGTAAACTTTTGAGTGCGCAACAATAGGTATCGGGTCACGTTGAGCCAACATAAGAGGACCGCTTGTATTGAAAGGGGGAAAACTTGGTTCCTCGCCATAGCAAGAACGAAAGGTTGATTGTTCCCGGGTGGAGGAAATCTTCCGTAAGGAGGAGTTCAATGACCCCTACTAGGTAAATCTGCAATCGGGGATGTGGAAATGCCTCTTCTTCTTTTCTTGGAGGAGACAAGGAAAGTTTGATATGCCGATACTTTCCTTTTTTTCAAGAAGCTCTTGTCTGAATTCTTCGCATAAGTTACTACACCGAGATTTGGAATCCAGAGATAGAGTCGCCAGTACTTTGATAGAGTGAGAAGAGAAGTACCAACTCGTAGTGCCAAAACTGTGTGTTGTGGTAAGCTTGAGATGAGACACCTCTCAAAGATGGAACTAACTCGTGATGTCCCACCGGCGTGCAAAACGTTGTCGCAAATCACCGCACCCTCCGAATGGCCGTGATGAATGGCCAGGAGGCTGTGAATAGGACATTCGGTGTGATTGGGACACATGGGATCACCTCTCAAGCCGTGGGACTTGGGCTCGAGGTGAACCTCCTGAGAAGGCCGCTTCCTCTTCCTAAACTAAGTGTCAGACTACTCCTAGTGTAACAAAAATGATTATCTAGTCCTACGCTAACTAACATTTTCATGGGGTTTTAGGGAAAGAGATTTACAGAAATGAAACTATACTAGGGATGGTGATGCACCAAATAAAGGGTGTCTTCAGATCGTGAAGGGTTAATTTGAAGAGGTGTGTGCACCACAGTCAACTTCACCTACCGCAACTTAGAGAGGGTACAGATACCACAAACTAAGAGACACGCGTTCCCTTTGTTAAACTTTATCGACCGAGAAATATACCAGTTTCCAAGTTGAAGAAGGATGAACTCAAGAAGGGTGAACAGACACCACAACTCAACCGCATGCAATACTTCACCACTCGATAAGCACGTAACTCCAAGAACCTCGCAATAAACTTAAACTCGCATGTTGTACCCGCAAGTATGAGAAAGGCACAAAGAAGCATAAAAGGATGAAAGGACCGAGATTAGTCACAAAACACACACTTTTATTGCTTCAATAACATGCACAATGCATCATACATTCGTAAGAGGCAATAGTTGCCATTACAGCCTTCAAGAGGAGGCTTGAAAGTTCTCTCAACACACAAGAACAACTTGCGTAAGAGAGAGGATTCTTGAAAAGTATACACTCGCCCGAGATATCTAACTCGTCTAACTTTGTTCGAACTGTTGGAACCCTTTCAAATGAGCTTCCAACTTACATTTATAGAAGAATATGTGAGAAAGAAGAGGAAATGGTCATAATTACATTCCTAAAATGAAGGCCCATGATGTATTTATTACAGCTTAGTCAACCACCCGAGAAGGTTCCATCATGGGTCATTAATCCCGATGACCTAGTCTTCTCAATTAATTAAAAGAATATTTAAATAAAATATTTAAATAATAATAATAAATATTATTATTAAAATATTTAAATAAAAATATTAATTTAATTAACATAATGTGGGACCCCCGCTGACCCGCTTGACTTGAAGAGGAGGGGGTCCATGTGGATAGAGTCTCGCACAAATCTCAACTCGATGAGCTTCGAATCCTCTAACTCGGTGTTGCAATTGATTTTGAACCCCACACCAACTCTTTCCTCGTCTTGGCAATCGGGCTCTTTTGCATTGAGTCCTTCGAATGGTGAGCTATCAAACTCGATTCTTATCATTTTCCTCTGTTAACTCGAGGCCATTTATGCATTCCACATTCAAACTTCATGAAACATCACCACGAGCTCCTTGCGAAGTCACCGAGCTCTTCATCCAGCAAACGATCTTACCTTTCCTGGGCTCAAACTCACTTGAATGTCGAGCTTAACCCAACATTTCTAAAAAGAATGGTTTTACCACAATGCTCACGGTTCTTCCTTATCATATAACACTTGCAGTAAGAATGTTTTAGCTTGGCCATAATAAGCACAATTGTACCTTCCAAACGATGAGAAAATGCCATTACCAATAAAGACCTAATGCTGCCATGATGATGACCCAGGCTCATGCCCATAACATGTCGATAGACACCCTTAAGACTGATTTTTGGACAAAGAGCCCTTCGGTATTTTGGCAGTGCACTCGGCAATCTCGGCTCCAATCAACAATTATGCCACTATTGGGATCTTAGTATGGCATAGGTAGCTGTGAGCTAAACCATATACTCATTTTTCCAGAAACTAAAAAGATCCTTTATGTTACAATTTGCAACACATAAAATAAGCCCTTCAAAAAATACGTTGAACAACTGGGGCAACCAAAAGGACCTTGGAAAAATGTACAGGTAACAACCATATGAATTCTTCCTTAGTCGTGGATCAAAGCTAATAGAAATAAGCTAGATAAAATTAGCTTGAAACTACAGTATAATCGTCCATTGTTAAAAACAAGTTTCTCTGAACCTGGTAAAAGAATATTTTTATTGTCTGATTGGACGTACATAATGGAAGGGTATAAATATTGCTTCTGCCCTCAGAGTTTCTCAAAGAGACCATTTACGAGTAACAAGGATGTAGCATGCAAAACGGCCGACCGGGTATTTTCAGAGCTGACCTTCACATTTAATTCGTTTCTAGGAAAAGAAATGTTGAGCAATACGAATCGTTTCATTCTGCACCGTAATAAACCTTCATCTCCCGATTCAGTGGAAATTTTATGAAGCCTTGAATAGCGTGACTCCAATCCATCGTATACACGGCAAAGTTGAATATTTGTTTTCGCCTGCAGCCATGATCCGAGTTCGTAATAAGGATAAGCCAACGGTTTGAGGATGCATTCGACATCAATAGATAACAAAGGCTTGACAACCTGCTTGCCGAAGCATCAAAAGGAAGGCTTTTATCAGTACGCAACATGCCTCGACGCCGTGCGTGGATTTTGCTCTCACTGGTGAATGAAGGCTTGGTGAAAGCTCTCGAAGAGTTCGGGAGAAGTATGCGGAATGAAGCATGAACCGATCAGGCCGACATCCGTTTGTCATTGCATTTGGTGAAACAAGATCAACGCTTTCGTGAGGAAACCCGTGTCTCTCGTAAGTCGTAATTATGGTATTCCATGAGAAGGCGTCTTTTCTTGTGAGAGCATATTCCCGAAATGCAGGTCCGCAATAGTTCAAGATATGTAGACGGGTTTACAATGTGGATATGCTATGCATGGTCCTCCACCTATCGTAATGTGGAGCCCGAAACTTCAACCTGCCTCAATTCAAACGTTCTCGACTTACCTTCCGAGTGACTCGCACAAAGACTCCTGATCCTCCAATGGCCTGCTGCGGAAGTTTTCATGATGGATAGCCATCATATTGTCTTCACTTGGCAAGTTTGATCCGCTTTCTCCCATTCACGGAAGTTTGGTCATGGTTTACCACGGTTACATTTCCACTTGGCAATCTGATCAATTTTTTCGCAGAGTGAAAATCAACGCTAAACGTGAAAAATTTTTCAACTGGGATTGGAACACTTTCCTGCCCGCCATCATCAAATTTCCGCTTGGCATTGCTTGCCTTATTTCCCACGTCCTTCATTTGATTGCCATTTGGATTTATTTCATTTGGGCCATATTTCCATTTCCATGGATGATTTTCCTCTCCGCCGAAGTTTTCCTTCAACAGATTTGAGGATAACATTAAACTCTCAAAGGCAAACATTTCAGCGTAGTAGTTTGTAAGGTGTGATAATTCCCAAATCCTTTATGCTTGCCAACTTAGTGACTCGTTGAAGATGCTCATATAATTGCAAAGCAAATTATGCCTCATGAATATTCTGATATGAAACAGTTCCACCTCTATGAGATTCACTTCCATGAGTTACATCGTAAAACAAGTAAGGTCTCGATAGAGAATCTTTGTAATAAATTTCATCAAGTCTCCCAGTAACACTCTCACTGTCACTTAATCGATTTTCATAAAAATATCTTGAAGGAAAATCCCGAATTTGAGGATGCATTCGATGCTGATCAGATAACAACATTGGACAACTTACTTGCTCAAAAAAGCTTCTACTATACTGCAACATGCCTGTGCATCGAATGCTCGGCCGCTTTGAGCGTAGAACTGAAATTCTCCTAGGAAAGTGCCGTGAGGAAGTAATTGGCTATACGCAGCAGCTATAGGGTAGAGAAGTAAACTTATCTCAGAAAATGAGTGGCCTCCAGAGAGAGTCGATCATGACACCGCCGCAGGTGATCCCAAGGAACCGTTGGTGTTGATCCCGATGTTCTGTTGCATGACGACACGCCGTGATCGGGCTTGTTGTAAAATCTTGCCGCTGTAGTAGAAGAACGAGATAAAGTTTTAGTTGAGTTGTCTCACCTTTTCATTTTGGAAATTCTCTTCCATGGAAGAAGCTCGACCAAATCTTGAGGCAGCTATTGTCTCCATCGAGTCATTAAAACTAAATTCATATTCCAACAAGGAAGCATCAATCTCTCCATGTTGAATTAAACCGAGTCGAGCTCATCATTTCTCTGCCTCAATGAGCCAACCATCGAAACATCCTCCGCTCCTATCGAGACTCTTTTATGACAAGCCAAAGTTGGACAACCGAACTTACATTTCCTACTCATGAACTCGTCTAAGGCTTGTGATCTGAGTTATGACCGAGTTAGGACAAGGCACGAACTCCTTTGATGACTCGTCTCTTTATTCCCGATTTGACACTGTTTTAGCTCGACCGAGCGAGATAAGCTTATCGAAATGAGTAGTGGTTACTAGTTCGCTTAGGGATAACACGTTATAAAGAAAAATCACATTGCAAGGATAGCCTCGCCCTTGATCACTTAGGGAATTGTTTGTTCTCAAGTGGATCTCCTCTACAACAGATTTATTTGAATAAAAATTTTAGGTAACTTCTGTAAGGAAAAGCCACCCCATTAAAACTTACATATAACCCATCAATACAAAGTCTTAGAAAGATTTAAATTAACACTTAATTCTCAAGATCAAAGTTTTACAATGCTTATGCCAGTGAAGAGATTGAATATTATTTCTCACTAAGAAGAGTTACTAGCCAAATTACAAAAAGGACAAAACTACTTCTTCACGTAATTCTCCGAACAATTCCAGGCAAGAGGTCATATAAACTCTCTTTGCAAGCAATGTTACACAATTTACAACACATTGGACATTTTTACAAGGAACTTCATAAATTTTGCATGGATGAACCTTTAACACTCTTTTCCTCTAGTCTACTCGCATAATCCATCTCGCAAAATATTAACTAGAGTTAGTTCGCTAGAACTCGAGCATGTTAAGACTACCCATTGCAACAAAGAAGCTAACATTTTATAATATCATGAAAGTAAAATTCTAAACTCAATAATGGATCAAATCACAAACCACTAATCAATATGTTTCACAAGATGAAGAGATTTATACCAGCCAACAAGGAGGAATCCCAATATTCAAGTGAGAGAGATATTCCAAAGACAATCAAGGTGAGACCTTATTGGTGAAGACAACAAGGCTAAGAGTATTGAGATTTCAGTCATGTAATCCTATGGATTACGTGATTGAAATCTAACACCCAAACATCATTCTATTATTATTAACCAAAAAGATAAAGATCAGTCAAATGACTTAACATATTCAAAATTGCTTGGTAACAAGACTGCATTAACACACATCCCTTGTTTTAGGAAGAATATAGGCCCCAAACCATATATGAACACAAATCACCAAAGATTAAAGTTAACTTCACTCGACTGAATAAACCAACATACATATAATACTCACAACACAAAAACTGAATCTGAAGATTCAAAATACCGAGTAATTCTCACCGAACCTAATTATTTTTCTTCAAGAAGTTAAATAAATTAGATTCTATCCAACTAAATTACATTCAACAACTATAGTTGGATTACACAAGCAAGGATCAAGAAGAAGTCTTTTCACCAAAGGTTGTTATTATCTTACATCACATAAACAGTAATAAACCCGTAATCCACCACTCGTATGATCATTGTAAGAGTTAAGGACTTAGCTCACTAAAATATGTAACTGAGTCGATTCCTACCTTTTCCATTTTCATACAAGTCTAACCCAATTCGAAGAAAGGTAACCATTCTATTTTCATACATGCCTCAGTCAACACTTACTCAGAAAGTCCCTACCTGAATTATTGAAGGTTTGCTAAGCTACATAATGGATTTAATAGAAACCCATTTCATTCGATACTTGAATTTAAACAAGCAAGGGATAGTCTGTTGAAAATATAAGTGAATCGACACAAGATCCTCTACCGTGACCCAACTCGAGTCACCAATCACAAGGTTTACAGTCAGCGAAGGAGGAATACAAAGCAAAATACTCTTCCTACGAACTAAGCCTTCTCTTCCGTCTCTAAAACAACATATGAATAGCTTGGGCATACCCATCTATTTCACGACTGTCTACTCGACCTATCCTCATAGTCGCTCCAAAGAAAACATCTGCTACTACAGAGTTCGATTGAACTCTTTTATCTTATGATACAGTGACTCACGTCACAGGATCTGTATTGAGCAGTCAATATTCCACTCACGTAGGCCTCTAA
This sequence comes from Taxus wallichiana var. yunnanensis, assembly GCA_018340775.1. Lineage (NCBI taxonomy): Eukaryota > Viridiplantae > Streptophyta > Pinopsida > Cupressales > Taxaceae > Taxus > Taxus wallichiana. The sequence goes on from CM031242.1 coordinate 1,034,307,388, forward strand.
GAAAACATCATGCTCACTATGCGAGGTCTACACACAGATTCAGCCCAAGAAAAGCTTTTACCAAGACAAAAACAAACATTTAGCCTAAAACTAGCCATGAGTCGACAAATCTACAAATATCCACTAATGTTATTCATGGCTCAAGTTTATATCTGCTACTGCTGGTTTAGAAATCGAACTCAACGGCCATTGTTCACTATTGTCTCTAAACGTCACCCGAATTGAAGAATTAAGCAGGAAACACCTAGGTTAAAGGTCTAACACCCACAGTATAAAACTTCAACCATTATTTTGCTATCACATAGCAGTTACTCTTTTATTTCGAAAAGAAAACGAGGCAGAAAGGAATGTATACATGCTATCACATCATTCTTATCGTGGTATGAAAAACAAACATCTCCCAATGCAGTCCTTCCTTTCCTTCAACTCGGGCCGATTCACAAGGAAAAGCGAAGCCCATTCTAAATGCCATAAATGATATAAAAATAGAAGGACATTCAATTCATGACATAATAAAAGGGTAGCGAGAAGATTCGTAAGGGCGCAGTTTAACATGCCCGGTTTAAAACGCCATCTCAATATGCATCTAATTGTTTCAATCGCAACCGCTGCTTCTTAACCCAAAGTGCTCTGCAAGCTCGTGCTAGCGCCACATTCACGCGGTGAAAACAACTACAAAGCCAACCCCATGATTTGAAGCTCTGACACAAGACATAATGATTACATCACGCTCCACCGGCTCAAAGGCATCTACCGTAATGATAAATAAACCTTTTCCTTCATCAGATTTGAGGACAGCATCAAACTCTCGGTGCAAACATTTCAGCTGTAGCTTGTAAGGTGATAATTCCAACAGAAACCTTTATGCCTGCCAACTCAGTGACTCGTTGAAGAAGCTCATATAATTGCAAAGCAAATCGTGCTTCATGAATATTCTGATATGAAACAGATCCGCCTCCATGAGATCCTCTTCCATGAGTTACATCGTAAGACAAGTAAGAAATCAATAGAGAATCTTAGAAATAAATTTCATCAGGTCTTCTGGTAATACTCTCACTGTCACATAGTCGATTTTGATAAAAATACCTTGAAGGAGAATCCCGAATTGAGGATGCAGTCGATACTGAATAGATAACATCATAGTTGGACAACCTGCTTGTTGGAGGTGCTCAAAAAGGCTTCTTCCTTACTGTAACGTGCCTGCAGCCTGGCTGAAAACTGTGGCAGGTCTCTGCTGTGGATCCCCGACAAGAACACACCTCACAAATACCAGGAAGTGGAGGTAATACGTCTACTTCACTAGCATGCGGCTTCAACTCCAACCACCATACACTTGCAGCGGCCACGCATGGTGAAAGTTCCCTTCGTTTCAGTTGTTGAAGGCTCAGACTCCATTCTATACACGACCCGTCAGCTGGAAAATCGTTGCTAAAACAGCCTATGCGGCCATGGCAAGGAGAGGAACAACAGATGAAGAGCTCCCAAAAACCTGCGACTCCATTGGATTGGGGTTTTCACGCCATTCATCTCAAATCCCAACAACAACACTCCTCCCTGCTCACGCGGCCAGAACAGGTCAAAGAGAGTAGGTAGCAAAAGACGCGTTAGATTTGCAAATCACAGGAATTAATGAAGGTGGGGCGGCTGGCAGAGGTAAGGCCAGTGGGAGATGGCCACGCACCTGGTCTAGATGGCAGGAAGGGGGTGAGGGATGGTAGGGCCTTAGGCACAAGCAGATAGAATTTTGATTTTAAAACACTGTCCCCTCCAACCTGCGCCACACACCTACCCCCCCATCTTTCCCACGCAACCCCTCCATTCCCTTAGTTGTTTATTTTTACTTGTATTTTATTTTATTTCATCTTATTTTATAGCTATACATGTATATATATATATATATATATATATATATATATATATATATATATATATATATATATATATATATATATATATATATATTGATTTAAAGAAATACTAAACCAGTTAGTTTGGTTTTTTAAAAAAACAAACCGAAAGGAATACCAGCAACCTAGGAAAACTATAAAAATATTAATAATGTCGAGCTATTGTACCCAGATTACCATTACTCGACACTAATAATAGACGACAATGATCGACTATTCATTACAATCCCCCTCTTTTGCAAAAAAATATGAGGATCTCTTTTTAAAAGGAACATACCTAAAATACTACCTGCCATACAAGCCGTCACTGTGCTTGAACACGCAAATTCCGTTAAATAAGGAAAAAACGGATCATGCGAAGGCCAAGACAGAAGCGTCAACAACGACACGAAGGGGGAGAGAGAACAATTTTGAGGTTACACTCAAGATGAACACGGAGCAAAGACTACCATGGCGCTAAGACAGCAGCGCGCTTTCTTGGCGTCAACAGCGGGGTTCGTCCTACAACACGATTAGGCGAAGCAACTAGAAGAAATGCTATAGAGATACTTAATATAAAATATCGATGATGATCGAAATTAAGGTAAAATAATAATACTTATAAAATAAGGGTTGATCGATCATTAAATTAAAATAACATCATTACCATTACCTATTATGATTATATATATAATTTCTACCCATAGACCAACGATTGAGCTTAATAATGCGACAACAAGATCCCTTGTAAAATGGATAGCGCGAGGACATTACAGTCCACAAAAGGGAGGTGTCGATAACGACTCGAGGCGTCGAGAAGGAGAGGGAAGGTGCTAAAACATTGCTTTGAGACAGGTCTAAGACAACGAGAATTACGCCATTGACGGTTGTTCGACGCCCCAACAAGGGAAAGGTCACTACGCCAAGAACCCCAGGTAACCGCCAAGCGGGGCATTACGGGATGCGCAAAGGGCGAGAAATCCTAGGAGAGACTATAGCAATAAATTCCTGCAGAGCCCGAAAAGACCATGGTATGGCAATTATAAAAGAGAAACCCTAAAAAAGCCACCTCCAATTTAACACCGAGTTTGCAAAGCAATTTTTCACCCACATAATTCATTAAATCAACTTTTCTTTCAAATATAATACGTGAAATAAAATATTTAAATAACCATTCTTTTTTTTTTACCAACAAAAAAATCCACATAACTAAATAAATATGTAAAATTAAAGTACACCATTATAAAATCCTTTGTAAATATATATTTAATCCTTTGACGTTCCCCTTTTCCTAACGATCTGTGCTAATTTTGAAAGCTATTGTTGAATGAATGACAGTCAAATCTGATCGTGTCAGGCGAAGGAAAGCCATTTCATTCAATTGATTAAAAATAGAAACAAAATATTAACACGTTAGAGTTTAGTAATTGTGAAACGTTGAAATCTACCATTTACGAAAGGTCCATTGAAATTTGACAATGAAAAACACTTTAAAATGTTGAAAGGTTATTTAACATCTGAAAAACACTCTAAAATGTTGAAAGGTTTTTAACATTTGACATCCTCGTACCCTCCCATGTGAAAAATGCACGTAAGCACAAGTACGCAAGAATGCACATGACGTTGATAGCTGATGGCAGCACGTGGTGTTCATTCGATTTTCCTCCATGATCCTATATCAGTCTACATCAATCCAACGCAGCTGGTTTTTGATGAGCTGTTTTCCCACTCTCTCCCAACCACATGGTATTATAATAGGAGCTCTATTAAACCACATTCTCATCAATTATGGAGCACAATACTCTTGTTTTAGGTCATTCTGACAAAACCATGGATGGAGGGCTTCGTGCACGTAAATATGATGTTTCAGGCAATGGCTCCACTAAATCTGGCAGCAGACAAAGGGCAGTGGTTGCAGAACAAGTGAGGAGGAATCGAATGAAATATCTGTATACAAAACTGGAATCTCTCCTACCAACTAGGCCTCTTGCAAAGGTAATTTCTAAAACCAGATTTCATTTTTAGATAATCTTGAATTAAGATCAGGACATAGAGCGCAGGTGCTGTTGGGGTTTTGGGTAGCTTGTTGATATGCAGTTAAGGAGCCTTCCATGACTGATTGCATATATGACCAATCAGTCTTGCAAACATATATGATGTTTAGGCTGAGCGGTTAGTTTTACACAACATGTTGGCCCACATTTAAACCAGAATTCATTTTTAGATAACCTAGAATTAAAAAGACATAGAGTTCAGGTTCTGTTGGCATTTTAGGTAGCCTGTTGACCAATCAAACTAATATGGTATTTAAACCGAGCGTTTAACAATTTTTGTTACATAATTGACAGGAACTTTAATAACTGACTGTGTGTTTAAGGTCATTTCTTTAATGGCAGCTTGACAGATGTGGGTTATTGGAGGAAGGCAACAACTACATCAGGAAATTGCAGGACGACGTATACCAACTGAAGCGAGAGAGAGAGCATCTCCGAGCATTAAAGCAACATTGTGGGAAAACGGAAGAGGAAAACGGCAGAGAAGATATTAGGGTGAGTGTGAAGATTCATGGAATTGAAGCTGTAATTACTGTCTGTAGCATTAGAAGGCCGAGGTGTGTTTGGCGGATGATTGAGGAGGTTGAACGACATGGTCTAGAAGTGGATATGTCACAGCTTTCAACCAGTGAATTCTTTGTTTATCTCTACTTCCATGCCAAATCTACACAAGATGTGAAAGATTACGACCCTGTGAAATCACAGACTTCCTTAAAAAAGAGGTTACTTTTGGCTTATTAAGTTCTAATAACATCGATTTTCTGTAAGTAACAAGGAAGAAATAATTTGGTAAGAAAACTAGTCAATCTGTGAAGACAGACATTGAGCTCTTGTAATATTTAGGGTTAACTTATGAACTGTTTAGGGTTTTTAATGCTTTTCACTATTGAAACCTATATGAACTCGAAGCCATTCAACATAAGGCACTAAAGAAGGGGTACTTTGTTAGTGAATGGGCAACACGCTCTTTGTACGGTGAACTGTAAAATTATCATTGTTAATATCTATAGTGAACTTGTAGTGTCTAAAACTTTGGCACAAATATATGCTTTTTCTTTTGTGAGATTCTGACTCATCATGTTATGAGAATCAATTTCTAAAACTAAACGTTTGGCACAAATGTATATGCTTTTTTTTTTGTGATATTCTGTATTATCATGTTATCAGAATTAATTTTTGCTTTTAAATTCAAGGTAGATTATGTCATTTACCTTTTATAAATGTAAATGTGTTCAATTGTTATATAGTTTTATCAAGTTTGAGTGTATTATTTAAATTTCTTAATATTGTGTTTAATTCAGAAATCTTTAATTCATATAAATAAAACAAACAAACATGTGTACTTGTTTATTTTTTAATAGTTAAGAAATGCAGACATAAAATTCCAATGGTTCAATGGTAAATTGGTAATCTTAGACACTTAAAATTGGTAGGATTAATTAATTGTTTTGGTGTTTATGCATTTATTTGTTTAATGATTATTGATCATATTTTGGCTTTTGTTAGTATATGTTGTTTGTGTTGTTCAATTTTTAATATGTTTTTCGTTTATATTTTGTGTATGTTTTTTTACTTTTTATTTTACATTTTCTCTATGGTTTATTTTTTATTCAAGTCTTTGATTTTTTCTATTTGATTATATATGTAATTCCATTTCACTATGTTTCTCATTTATTTTTGGTCATTTTTGAAACTTCACTTTCTATTTATCTTAAACATTTGAAAATATGTCATTCTAACAATATTCAGTTGATTCTTCCCATTGTTACATTTGAGGCCATCTCTATATTTTTGGTACTTTTCATTTTGGGTCCGTTTAATCTTTTATTTTTCCTCATCTAGTTTTATGGCATCTTTTATCATATTTTGTGTTGATTATGTACTAATTTTCAAACTAATAGGGTTTGAATTTGAATTAGAGGAGTCTATAAATACAAAGGTTTATAGTGCATTTATGAGAATCATATTAGAGAATCAAGAGCAATATTAAAATAATATTAAAAATATAATATTTATAGAATCCTCATACTAAAAGTTCAATGAAAGTATATAGATATTCATTCTAACATATACTAGTCATTACATGCATTGAAATGATAAGGTTTGAGATACTCAAAATACAATGGATTGATTGTTAACATGAATTGAGTATTACTTGTAATTTTAAAAATCATGAGGGGTGGTAATAATGGAGGGATGAAATAAGAATCCATTAAAATATTCTATTTTAAATTTAGGTTTTCTAAGGGATTAATGTTGTATAGGTTTCAAACAAGGAGATAATAATCATAGTGATTTGTGATAGAACCAAAGTACTTGTGTATCTAAATGTAAGGTATTTTTATTATTGTTGTTATTTTTATTTTAGGTGTTTAGAATTAATTAAGAGTTAGGTTATGAGTTAGTCATGGGAGTGGTTTGAATATAAAATGTTGAAAATCCATAAAGAACATATATTTTTATCTATTAGAACATATCAATATAAAAAGATAGGCTCGATTGTGTGAGAGATTCTTTGATTTATTAAGATTTGTAGGTTCAATCAAGCCATTTCCCCCTTTTCTATTGTTTACTTATTATTTATAAATTTTATTCTACATTTTGTAATTCTAATTTCAGTTAATATTTGGAATTCTCTACAAGTGGTGTCAAAGTTTTAGATGATATTTTGTAGCCACTTCAAAAATATTGAGATAATTTTATTGAAGAGGAAACACAATGTTTTTTTACCAAAGAGGAGATGAAGGGGGTATATGATTATTTCCATAAGGATGTTATAAGGGATACATGTTCATTTGGAAGGAATCCAATGACGTCAATTAAAGATGAAGACATGAATCCTTGGGTAAAAATGTACATTGTAGCAATATAGGTTGAAGAGAAATCAACCTTAATGGTACGAGAAAAATATTCTAACAAAGAAGAAGAACACCACATTTTAGAATCCGAGGAAGATCTAGCTATAGAAGAGGATCCAGGACATTGTTTGTAAAGGGAATAATCATTAGTAAAAGGAGAAGGAATAAAATTAAAATAGAGGAAGGTAATATGAACCCATATTTCATTCAAGTTTGAAAATGTAGAAGAGTTCGTTGTGTTTCAATATAAAGAACCTGAATGTATTTTATATTTTTGGTAAAAACACTTTGAAATATTGAAAGATATAGTAGGGTAAAACCATGCATGAGGTACAAGACCATTGTTTAAAAGAATATGCATATATTGTTGAGGGTTAAATAAAAATTATTGTATGAGTACAAAAGTGCATAGAAAATGTTATATACATATTTGTTAGAAAGTGTTCCAGCAAGGCCATGTGTTGTTCTAGAAGGAAACATGGACTATGAAAATAACGAATATATGAACAGAGCTATAATATCAGAAATTTTAGGGAATCCAATCCCCCAATACAATATTGGGTTAAAATGCATGCATGTATGTGAGTGTGTGTGTGGGTGCGCATCCGCATATATTATATGTGCATGTATATGTACACACACACACACACACACACACACACACACAGGTGTGTGTGTGTGTGTGTGTGTGTGTGTGTGTGTGTGTGTGTGTGTGTGTGTGTGTGTGTGTGTGTGTGTGTGTGTGTGTGTGTGTGTGTGGATACATACATATGCATATGCATGTATCTATGTACCACACACACGAAGATGGAGGATAGAATATGGGAGTTGAAAAGAATGGAAACATAAAACTTTGGACATGGAGAATAATGTGGTGGTAGCTAACATGGATAGAAAAATTGAATCACCTTCAAATTGGTAATTCCTAGGTAAGGGTGAATGAGTGTTGGTAAATGTACCCAAAATGTTAGGAAAGAATATGAGTGAAAAAACAAGCCCTCGTTATCATTCATGTATTACTTATGGTAATGGTGTTTGGTAGAATGGTGAAATATTACTTGTAGTAGGTAGATCTCTCGAGTTCAATTCACTTAATGTAACACTTTTAAGTTTGGATAGCTTTGAGGTCATAACTCTTTAGTGAGGATGGATGGAGGGAGAGAGATCATGGGTGGCGAGACTGTTTGGTGGAGACTACACTAAAAAGAAAAGTTGGTACCAACCTAGAAAGATGATTCTCCACAGTTGGAGATTCCAAAAAGTGTAATCAAAAAGAAAAGCCTGAGACTAAAATTTATGTTTTTGGGCAGATCTGCAGGAATCAAACCCAATATTGATTTTTCGGGACTGGTGTAGACGTTAATGGGGTTGTAAAGTTGAGGTCAAAGCTCTAACTTGAGATGGATTCTTATTCATTTTTCTAAATGGGAAGGACATGCATAATGTTCTTCTTGGTGCCCATGGTTCTATGGAAATTCTTCCTTAGATTTAGATATGGGAACTTGATGTTCCTCTTAATCTAGCTTTTAAAGCCCTCGAGATCTAGATTTGGCTCCCTACCCTTCCGTTGGAGTTTTGGGAGTCTGAGATTTTTTTGGGGGTGGCCAGAGCTATGGGGGTTCTGATTGCTGTGGATCTAGCTACTAATGATAGATCACGAGTTGTGTTTACCAGGTTGTGCATTTCTATCCTGGAGGGAACTAGAATACCCAAGAAAATTATTCTGAAATCTCCTCATGGAGATTGGGAGCAAATAATTGATGTGGAAAACTCAAAGATTTTTTGTGCTAAATGTTGCAAGGTGAATAACATCACACCTTCATGTTGCTCGATTGATGATCCTGGTCAGCGTTGTGCCACGAATCGGGAGCCAAAAATGGATAAAATTGATGTGCCTGTGGATTCTTTTACAGGGCATGAAATCCCCCTAGCAGGACAAAAACCAATGTTCCTACCTGTAATTCGTTGTTTACCGATCCTGTCAGTGGCTGTGATGGGTTACCCTAGGTGGTAGGGAGGGAAATAATTTCAAATTCTAGCGGGGTGGGTGGTTCGGGTGGAGGTTTAAATTAATGTTTCGTGGTTTTTCTCTAGACAGGGATCCCTCCATTGTCTCCCAGTCTAATCTGGTTGATTCGCTTCCTCATGACATGGCTTTGGTGGTTGACCTTGGTAGAGGTAATTTTCTCGATGAAAAATTCCCTTTGGAGGTTTGTGGGTTTAAGGACGGGTGGTCATATGTCTCTAAAAAAAAAAAAGTTTCTCACCCGCCCTCTTTCTTAACACATCTTTCTCATTAGGGGAGCTCTAGGATGTTAGTTTCTCTCTGGTCAAGCACCTTTGATCATTGTAGCCATTTATCCTCTTGTGCTTCCATCCATTTGGTGCCTTGAAAGTCTATCTCTTCACGATCCCTTAGATCTATTTCTATGTTTTGCTTCTCCTTTGTGCCTCATCATTTTATCTTACATTTGATCATAGTTTCTAGAGTTCCCTTCAAAATCCATTTTTATATATATATATATACGTTTTGAAATTGTTATTATTATGTTATGTGTTGGGAAACTAGAATTAGTTAATATTTAGGTCTTAAATTAGTCATGGGTTGATTAAGGTTTTTTAGTTTGAAATCAAAAGGGAAATACCTCAAAATAGTATATTTCTATCAATTACAACATATAGATAGAAAGATATTGTCACCATTGTGCAAGATATCCTTTTCTTCAATAAAATATGTAGGTTCAATCCAACCCTGGGTGTATAGGTGATCCCATTTGTAATTTTTATGTATATTTTAATCATTTATAATTTATATTTTGCAACTCCATTTTTAGTTAATATTTATAATGCTACATCTTCCCATTTATTTTCATCCTTAATTTCTAGTTTGATATTTGAGGGTTAATTTTCCTTGTTGATTAGTTTTCATTCTTCCACATATCACTAATGTCTACCTTTAAATTCACATGAAATCAAGTAGTACCATAAAAAAGCATAAGTGTTAAGTAATTATGCTTTTTATTTTCTAGATAGATTCTTTTATGCAAATTAGGTATGATATTGTGATTTATGTCATGTTAGATCTAAAATGCAATGTTTTGTGGTTAGTGTAGTGCATTTGAACTTTACTTAAAATACTATACACATCTACAATTCGAAAAACTTGCATTATCTTACATTATGTGTTGTGAGTGCAAGTTATTTTTTATCCTTTTATTTGTTTATTAGGATAATTATTACACTTGTGTTATCCCTACACTTGTTGGGTTGGCTTGCTTAGGTGTACTAGTTATATGGAGTTAGCTTTCAAGTTGTGTGGAATTAGTTTGCTAGTCTTGTGGAGTTAACTTAACTACCATTATCTGTTAGTAGGAATTATTCACCACCGATTTAGGTAGTTGTTGCACTTCCCTCCACCTATATGTACATCTTTCTTATTGATCAATGTAAGATAATGGAATGTAATTCAATTCTAATGTATTGATAATAATGGATTATGATGGATTTCTATATATGATATTTTAGCTTTTTTTTTGTAAATGTAATGTCGTGAGCTATTCTCATATGAGATCTTCACAAAATAGAACAATCTCCTTATCATTATTTTCATGGTATCAGAGCAATAGATGATGTAGACATCTATCTATAGATACTTTTTATAAGCAAGAGTTTATTTGTTTTCATATATTTTTGAATTTGTGGGCATTTGTTGTAGCATTCATTTTTATTCAAAATGAAGGGATCTGTTGGATTCAAAAAGGTGAAAAAACCCTAGAAACAACTACAAAGTTGGCTATTAAAGAAGATTTTTTTTTATTATTTTGTTTTGGTTTTGTAGAGAGGTAGATATTGATACATACAGATCCGCTTAGAAATCCATGTTATGAGGAGAGAAATCTTAGTCAATGAAGTAGAAAGTCAACAAAAATATTTTATTAGTTTTTCTGGGTTTTTTGTTCGGTACTTGGGTTTTTCTTCCACTTCCCAAGTTTCTATTTAGTGAGGATTTGAAAATTTTAGAAATTCTTTCTCGGAAAGAAATCTTTGTCAGGAAAGTAGAGATTCCAAAAATAGTTTCACGGATTTATACATTCGGTAATGGTTTTTTCTTCCACTTTGTAGAGTTCTGTTTGATGAAGATGTAGAAATCTTAAATATCCATGCCATGGGGAAATCTGTGTTGGGGAGATAGAAAGTCCATAAAAACGCTTTCTGGGTTTTTTGCATTCGGTAATAGGATTTTTTTCATTCCCTTTACATAGTTCTTGTGTGGAGGATTTGAGAATCTTGTAGATCTACATTACCCTTGGGGATTTTAGAAATTCATGCCATTGAAGCAAAAAAATATAAAAACAATTTCTGGGTTTTTCATGTTGTGTATTGGGTTTATTTTCTTCTTCCATTTTTGCAAAATCAGAATAGGAATGTTTTTTCCAATAAAATCAAATTGAGGAAGAGAAGGAAAAATATATTTTATGTTTTTTTAAATAAATATTAAAGCACAAAGTAAAAATCTTGTATCTTTTGATAGGTAACTCGGATTTGAGTGTCATTTTTTTCAAAAGTGCTTGTTTTTTTGTGCTTGTTCCACTGGAACTATTTATTTTGAGAAATAAACTAAAAATTTAAAATGTCATGTTTGTAACATGCACTCAATTATAAAGTGCCAACATTTATATCTCTCTTTTGTTGAGATATTTTAGATTTGTATTTTGACACTTTTTTGGCATGTTGATAGTCTCTCTTGTGGGGGAGCTATTTTGGTGAAACCCAATGTTAGTTTGTCAGTATTCGAGTAGCTATTTTGAAAACTCATACAGATTGTAGCATCACTCTACCCATTCAATAGTATATGAGGGTGTGGTGTTGATACTGCTTCTTCGGATGTTTTTTCTTTGTTATGTCTTAATATTGATTCTTTATCATGTTCTTATATTGTTACCTTGGATTTTCTTGGATCATGACACTCCAATATATTTGGATATCATGTCCTTTCTTTGTTGCCATGGTTATTGTTCTTGAATCGTAGCACACCTATTGGTAGGTGTTGATTTTTCTTCTTTAGGTTCTGTGTCCTTGCCTTATTACCTTGGCTTTTCTTGGATCATGACACTCAAATTTCTTTAGATTGTGTTTCCTTACCTTTTTTATTTGTTGTTATTCTTGGATCATGGCACACCTATTTGTAGCAGTTGATAAAATTATGTTTAGTATTTTTTTGCACTTTCGACATCACTCCACTGATAGTCTCCTTACATGGAGTTATTCTAGTGAAGCCCAATGTCAATATTTTTTGAGTTTTTTGATCGAGCAATGGATTCGCACCACAGTGTACACCAAAATTGTCTAGCATTATACGTGTTTTTAGAGATGAGCTTCTTTGGATATCTTGTAGCTTTATTTTTCTCTCTCTAATTTGTTATTACTAGTTTTGGGTACCTTGCGGTGTCCCTTTTTTCCAATTATTGTACATGGATACATCATAAGGCCTTGTTTCCACGACCCACCTTATTTTTCACACACCTAAGATTTGCTTACATGGGTGTTAGTGTAGGTTATTATTTATCCTTTTATTTATTTATTAGGATAATTCTTACACCTTTTTTATCCCTATACTTGTTGGGTTGACTTGTTTAGGTGTACTAGTTATGTGGAGTTAGCTTTCTAGTTATGTGGAGTTAGTTTGCTAGTCTTGTGGAGTTAACTTAACTACCAATATCAGTTAGTGGGAGTTATTCACCACTGATTTAGGTAGTAGTTGCACTTCCCTCCTATATGTACATCCTTATTATTGAGCAATGTAAGAAAATGGAATGTAATTCAATTCTAATGTATTGAGAATAATGGATTATGATGGATTTCCATATATGATATTTTAGCTCTTCTGTTTTACAAATCTAATGTGGTGTGCTATTATCATTTGAGATCTTCGCAACATGGAACAATCTTCTTATCATTCCTTTCATGTGTGTCCTTATAGGATTATATATTTCTTCTTTGGAAATTCTTTGATTTCCCTAAGGTTTGAGTTATATATTTATTCTAATCTATTGGCCTTAGCATTTGTACCATACCTTACCAAATCTAGTGTTTATATAATGTTTCATCCCTTAGATGAGATACTTTAATAATGTGGTTCCAATTCTATAATCCTTAATTATTATGGAATGTCCAATTTTGTATGGAAAGACCAATTAATAAAGTAAAATATGTTAGTCTCACACAATAAATAGTAGAACTATATGGATTTAGAATTATGTGTAAAAATAAATGTAATACATAATTCCAATAACTACTAAAATATGTAATCGTAAGTAAATAAAATGCAATGAAATTAATAGAAGCATAAATTTATACAATAAAATATTTGAGACAAGATCTCTCAAGTGGAGTAAACAATACACTAGAAGAAAACCCCATGTGTTATTGCAAGATGGATCAAAAAATTTACAAGATAGCATAATGTACATCAAATATTTTATAAGAAGGTATAAAATGGAGAATGAATAAAATATGGAGAAATACTAAAAGAATAATTAAGACACTCTCTAAAAATGAGATTGAAGTAGTAGTATTCAGAAGTGTTAAGGACAATACTCAAACACTTTTGAAATATGATATATAGTGAATAGAGACTATGGAGTTACAAAATAACTCAAATAATTACATTAATAAAAATTTAAAGTGTGTGCCTACTATCATCATTTCCCATCAAGAGAAGAGAAGTGGGTGCAAAGTGCAAAATGAGCTACATTTATAATATAACACCAATATTCCTTATAATGAAGAAAATCTCTAACAAGACAAAAGAGGTGAAATATACATGACACCTTACATTATATGGATTATGTGAATTAATAACTCACATAATATTAGTAATACACAATATTTATAGATATTTAATATACCCAAATAATATAACTCCAACACTCTTTAAGATTTACTTGAGGATTACAAAAATAATTTTAGACCATGGGTTATTAATTTAACATATTAAAAAGAATATTTCTATACTACCCCATTTGGCGTCAACTTTTATTTTTGTTTCTTTTCCCTTTTTGTTAATGTCAAACGTTATATGATTTTCCTCCTTGATTGTGAAGTGCTTGCTGACCTTGTTACGAAGTTAATTTTGTGTCTTTTCATTTCTCCGTACCTGTGGTGTTGTCGTTTCACTTTCTCATTGTCAAGGGTGGCTTGTAGCATCTTTTGCGAGCATCCTCATTTTAGGCTAATCATATTCTCGATTATTGGGTTGCTAAATGATGTCTTGTTAAAAGTTCTAAAGAAATTTTTAAAACCTTTTCAAAGGTATTTGGGATTTTTCTAATAAAAGGTACCTAAATTTTAGCTAAGTTTAGCAAAATTGTTCTTTCACTTAAAAACTTGGCATGTTAAGCAACTACGGCTAGTTTTAGCTATGCGTGGGAAGTGGAAAGGAAGTTGGTTGGTGGCGCCATGGCTCGGTGAGGACTGCTAAAATTAAATTTTGAAATTTTTATTAACTACCCACCATCTCCACCTTTGCCGACCAAGCTCCATGCATGCCTTGTTTTTAACAACTATTTAATGGTGAATTTGATTCATGCACCCACCAAATCTACCCCATCTTTATTGTCATTAATCAAATTTATACGTGCCATAAGTTTTGTGGGTTTTGTGGTGGGTTGGAAACACCATTTTGATGCTAGCCACATGGGTTTAGTGGGAAGAATTAAGGACCCTACCATTTGATGGGACAAAAATATATTTTATTCAATGCATATATAACAAAACAACAAGCCCAAATATATATAGGCTATGTGGGAGGAAAGAACAATTATAACCACATAACTATTTACAAACAATGTATTAATTACTAACTAATGCACTAACATTCCCCCCTTAATACATTGCTCTTACAAATGTACCCCTAAACAAATCAAACTTCACTTTACCGAGAGGCTTGGTGAGAATATCTGCAACCTAAAAATCAGTAGGGTAGTATTGGAGCTAAAATTGGTGGTTCAAGACCTATTCACAAATGTAGTGACATTCAACCTCAATATGCTTTGTTCTTTCATGAAAAACAAGATTCTTCACAAGCTTCAACACACCTTGATTGTTGTCGTAGATGAATGATGGGAGGTTTTTCTTCAAGAATCCCTATATATTTGCAAGAATGCGACGTAACCAAATTCACTTCGCACATACTCCTTGTATGGTGAGGTATTCAACCTCAATGGATGAGAGAGAAACAACAATTTTCTTCTTACTAATCCATGAGATAGGTCCAGATCCGAGATGAAAAACATATCTTGAAGTGGATTTCCTATCATCAACGGATCCTGCATAGTCCGAGTCTTTATATCCCTATAAGAAGAACTGAGTGTTCTTTTGATACTCCAGACCAAAGTCAATTGTACCTTGACATATCTCAACACATGCTTTTCTGCTATCCAATGACATTTCTTCGGCTCCTGCATAAATCTGGTGAGATAGCTCACTGCAAAGCAAAGATCTAGTCTGGTATAAGTCAAGTAAATGAGACTCCCCAGAAGTTTCTTGTAGTGAGTGCCATCTACCTATGGTGAATCCTGGAATCTAGATAATTACAAACCTTTTTCCATAGGTGTGGACATTGGTTTACAATCTGACATTCCATACTTTTCAGGAGTGTCTTGGCATATTTCATCTGGGAGATGAAGATATGATTCTTCTTCTACCATATCTCTAAGCCAAGACAGTAGTGAAGTAGCCCCAAATCGGTCATGTTGAAGGATTTCTTCAGATCATTCTTTACATCATCCACAAGATTTTCAGAACTTCCTGTGATCACAAGATCATCTATGTACAAAACCAGAATGACAATCTTTGTTCCTACCTTCTTGATATACAAATTTGTATCTGAGGGGCTACGAGTGAATCCATGCTGCAATAGATGATCATAAATTTTTATATACCATGCCCTAGGTGCTTGTTTGAGTCCATAAAGAGACTTTATCGATGACATACCTTGTGTGGTTGATGCTCATCTACAAACCCTTCCAAGTTGGGCCATGTATACTTCTTCTTTTAGATCACCGTTTAGAAAAGCACTCTTGACATCCATCTGCTGAAGTTTCCATCCATTTTGTGCTGCTAGTGCACAGACAACTCTGATGGTTTTGATCTTCGCAGTGGGTGCAAAGGTCTTGTCATAGTCAATTCCTTCTTGCTGAGCATAACCCTTTACAACAAGTCATGCTTTGTGTTTGTTGATTGAACCATTTACCTTATATTTTGTTTTGAAAATCCATTTGTAGCTAATGGATTTCTTACCTAGAGGCAGATCGACAAGTTCCCACATCCGATTTTGAATTGGGAATCATATTCAACATCCATAGCCTATTTCCACTGTGGTTGGTCTAATGCCTCATGAACAGTGTTAGGTTTGGTGCTCTCAACAACTGAACTCATGAGTGCAAAATTTACCTCATGTCTGGCTTGACTTCGTGTTCTAACTCCCATAGAAGTACCTGGAAGTGAGTTCAAGTGTGCATCCCTAATAGTATTCTGGACCCATTTCAGATGTTGGTGTTGTTGTTGCTGATGTGAAGATGTGTTTTCCAGTGTGCCTAGATCAACGAACAAGTCTCCACTCAGCTCTTCTTCTCTTTGAGAAGAATCATCTTGCCCATCATCTGGATGTGTGAGCAATCTATGTGATGAGGTCGGTACTAGATCTCCATTGTGTGGTAGGGAGTCAAAGGATGACTCATCACACACCACATCTTGACTCTCATAGATCTTCTTCATCTCAAGATCCATGAGACGATATGCCTTTGAGGTAGTACTATACCCCAAGAAAAGACATGGTAGTGTCTTTGGATCGATCTTCTTCCTTTTCTCATCTGGAACATGCATATATGCAGTACAACCAAAAACTCTCAAATGATGAATAGAAGGTTTACGACCAGTCCATACCCTCTTCCAATGTCCTATTCTACAAGATCTTGTGGATTCCCGGTTGAGTAGATACACTATTGTCTGGACTGCTTCTACCCAAAACTAATCCTCCAACTTGGTGGTGGAGAGCATACAATGAGCCATCTCCATGACAGTCCTGTTGTGTCACTTAGAAATCCCATTCTATTGGGGAGTGTAGGGTGCAGTTAGATGTTGTTGAATGCCATGCTGCTTCAAGTATGCTAAGAACTTATTTGATACAAATTCCCCCCCTCGATCTGAGCGGAGGAGAAGGAGAGGCTTCCCAGACTACCTAGTGGTGTCTTTGGTAAAAGGTTTGGAAATTGGCAAATGCCTCACTCTTCTTCCGGAGAAAATATACCCACATTTTCTGTGAGTAATCATCAATGATGAGCTGGAAGTACTCAAAACCTTGGAAGCTAGCTGGCAGGGGTCTGCACAGATCGGTGTGTATGACTTGAAGATGCTCCGTAGAATGATAAGAGCTATTTTTAAATGGACCTTTGTGTTTTTTCCCACAAGACATCCCGAGAAACAAGGTAAGGAATGGGAGAGTGGAGGAAGCCCTCTTACCATTTCCTTAGCACTGAGTTGATGCAGAGCCCCAACAGCAGAAAGATGACCATATCAAAAGTGCCATAGTGTAGTGGACTCTACCGTTGAAGTAGAGAGAGAAATGCTAGATGAAGTGACCGCATCCAGTGCAAATAGATGGCCCTTCAGAAATGCTCGAGAAATTACTGAGTCTCCCTGGGAAATGATGCAAGACTTGACCCCTTTCTTCACAAAGAATTCAACCTGCATTTGATGATTAATAAGTTGACTCACAGAAAAGAGATTTGAGGTCAATCCTGGAACATATAGTACCTTCGTGAGTGTACATCTTCGTGTCAAACAATAATGAAGGGAACCGGAGATTTGGAAGCATGAAGAGCTTGGTGTGAGAGGCTAATCTAGCCATCCTTGCCACATATATGTCACAAATTTTGGATGCACAAAGCACCGTGAGCAATGCATCAAATATTTGGGCATTGAGTGACAATGAAGACACCACTAGACTATTATTTTCCTTGGTCAATGAGCTCCGTAACATTGGGAATATTCTCTTTGACGAGATTGTGTGCCGAGGACTATTAGAGTATTTTTGATTTGACGTTCGATGTCAACCATGGAGGATTCATGTAGAACTTGAACGTGGCTATGATGCAGATGATGAACATGAAGTAGAATGCCCATAGGAGCATCCACATCTCACTGCATGAGCCTATAAAGCCCATCTTCGGGATAGATTCCTTTAGTAAGCATTGTAGCCATTTTTGAAAAATAAATAAATAAAATACAATTTTGATTTTTTGAAAATGTCTGCTCCAAAAATATTGCTATCCGATGCCCAACTCTTGAAAGGGCCAAATTTTTCCGCATGGAAATGAAGATGAGACGATTCTTTAGTTTGAAGATCTTTGGGGATCATTTCTAGCAAAGACACCCCTCCCATAGATGTTGATTTGTTGGCTAAGCATGAAAAGGCCCAATGATGGCATAGGAATAAATTTTATTCAATACATATATAACAAAACAACAAGCCCAAATATATATAGGTTGTGTGGGAGGAAAGAATAGTTATAACCACATAACTGTTTACAAACAATGTATTAATTACTAACTAATGCGCTAACACCATTTTTGCATTTTCCTTCTTGTTTAGAAAATGTGTTGGGCATTTTCTTGTTGGTCTAAACGCCGAATGGGGAGGTGGCCACCTTCTTTGTCAAATTTTTTTATTAAAGAAATATGCCCTATTTTTTTATTGACCTTCTCTTGCCAAATTCGCTGGCCACGTGAGATTGGTGGGTTGGAAACCCCTTGTGGAATCTACACACCTTGCTCTAGTAGATGGCCGTGTGGGCTACCCGAGGAGGCAACATTTGTCTATTTTGAGGAGTGAAGAGCCAAAGAATTTGTGGACCATGTGGACTACTTTTAGGAGGAGACCTACCTAGTACGTGGCTATAGAAAAAGGCTTATAAAATTATAGGCACGATAAATACTACCATCTAAATTTTATGCTAACTTTAACCATATCATGAAATGAATTTATTTTATTTGCTGAAATGGCAATTTTCTTGGAGATCTATGGTTGTTATCCAGCTGATTTCATCCTACATGCTATGCTTCTTGTTTTCCCTGTTTTAGCTGGTTCTAAACAAGATTCCTTGCAATATATGGACTGCGTATGGATTTGTTCATGAGATTTTGTTTATTCTTGTTGTTTTTGTGTACCATTGGTTGTTTGGTATCCTTTGGTGTTGGGAATGGAAGATACAAGATTTAAGTTTTGTTCCCTTGCAAAATAGTGATCTGGGTGTCTGTTGTTGATAAATATAACCTTGGCTCGAATAGGGTGTTGCCTAAATGTTGGATTAATGTTATTATTTGGTGACTAAGGAAAATACCCTCCTCTGGGTACTGTGTTTCATTAATATGATTACCCATTTAAAATAATGGCTTCTATGTTGATTATACCTAGAACTCCTTATACGAACCTAGTTTGATTTAGCTATTGGTAGAGATTTGACTTCTATTTACAATGTAATTTTTCTGGATCTAGCTTTTGCAAACTGAAATGGGAACTCCCTAGATACTTTGTTTAGCTGTGATTGTTTTAGTTTCATTTTTTGACCTTGTGTGGTCGATCGAAAGTTGGGGCTTAGCGAATAATTGTTTTAAATCCAAAAAAACTCATATCCGTTTTAGGATTCAGTCACTTTTAATGACTGGTTCATACTGAGTTAATCCTTTTTCGATAAAAAGGATTTTTCAAAACTATTCAGAGATTTAGATCTGGAATGTTGTGGAGTGGAAAGGGGATATTGTCTTATGGTCTAGTTGGTTAAAAATAAAATTATATTCTATTATTCAGTTTTTTGTATGGTGGTGTGCAAGCTAGGATTAATTACCTAGTTTTTATAAACGTATATATAAGAGTGACACTAAGTATGGTAATGTTGGTTACTTGAAAGAACTTGTTGGATGAGAATTTTTTTTGGATGGTTGGAGTATTAGATTTCAATCATATAATCTATATGATTACATGATTGAAATCCTAATGCACTCGACAATCCGTGTTGGACTTATAAGGCCAATGGCCCTACTTGAATTATTGTTAAACCTTTGTTGTTGGAGGCTCATTCCCTCAAACCATTACCTCAAGTCAATTTTTTTGGGTTATGCTCTATGGGTTCATCGACTTACATGTCTTCTTTAAATATATACTCGAAAGACTTAAATAAGTAAACCTTTTAACTTTGCGAGACCTTTTATTGTTATCATGCTTGATTTTGTGTTATATTCTGTCAAGTTGTACTTCGGAAGGTATTGTGTTTTAAGTTTACTCATTGTATCAACCCTGTAAAAGGGATACATCCGTGGTAATGTAGTAGTTAAAATTTCATGTCCTTTGTGCTTGATAGGCCATTAATGAGAAGCTATTAAATATGTGTTTCAGAGATATGGCTCAAGTATTCTTGTGGAAGTTCTATCACCTTCTTCCGTGTCGTTATGAAGTCGTAGATAGTTTTGTAGTTTTAGTGGAACATTAGTTGGGTTGTAGTTGATTCATATGGAACCTCATTGTTTAATATTGGTATCATTTATAAGTTTTATTAAATTTAGTGTAACTTTATTGAAGACAAACTTGGTAAGAATGTGGCATTAGATTAAATTTAATTGTTTGATTTACTGAATATGGGTTATTTACTTTTATCATACATTATGACTGTTGTGCATGGCATGGAAAGATAATCAAATGTTTTAACTTGTCTTTTAGAACTTACTCCGTATGCTCTTTGCAAGAAATAAACTGTTGGAATGTTGTGGGGTTATTTTCAAAAAGGGTAAATAGTGGTTAAGTAAATGATGTTGGAATTCTAACTTTAAATCTATTTGTGAAGTAATGTTTTCTTAACCATCTATAACAAAACTTGTAAATACTATTGTGAAAGATATAAATTTGATCACCGCATTGTTATGAGTATTTTTATTGTATTCTAGTAATCTCGAGAAATAGTATAATGTTGCTTGACCAATTTTGTTTACCTTCTTGTTCCCAAGTCAAATTTCAATAGAATATTTTTCCACCCTTGGATTGTGTGCCGTGTTGGATAGAAATGATGTAACCATGTATATTTTTCACAAAAAGGGTAATGGTAAACTTTTCTTTTGAGTTATAATTTTGTATAGTAACCCTTCTAGGTCATGGAAATAATGCAATTCTAGGAATAATAAAATGGTTTGGTAATATTTATAAAAGTTATTCAAAAGAAAAAAATAATGAATTTGTGATCTTCCAAGTAAAATCAAGAGTCATTAAGTGGAAAAAAATAAAGGAAACTTTCTACTTGTGTTAAAAAGAACATACCCTTACTACCCTTAAGCTACTCATAAAACTTTATCCTTATTGTTGTGAGACATTAAATGATCTTATAGATAATCAATGTTTAGCTTTTGGGAGAATAAATCATTGGTTTTGAAACCCAATTTGTATTCTTTTGTCAAACTTAATCAAGAGAAGCCTAAATGAAGCTTTTACCCAATCCAGTAAATTCTTAAGCCTCATTAAATGACTGGTTAATAACTAAAGAGACCATGAAGATGAATTCAATTTGACCTTCTTCCACTAAATTTTTCCAAGGTACATTTAAATATCTCTTAAGTGTTGTTAATCATTGATCCTTGCACAAGGAGGTTATAGTTCTGAACCTAAATGGTACTCCACCTCAATTGGATCTTAAGCTCATCTCCTTGTGTAATAGAGGTATTAAACAAGATTTAGTAGCGTGAGCTTGGATAGATATCCTCAAGGATTTGAAAGCCTCCTTGATTTAATAAACAAATTAAACAAATAATTGTCATATTAAAGATGATCCTCACTGAGAAGTTTTTATCCTAAGCTAAATGTTCACTAGTCTAAAAGAGAGGAATCTCACTTTTAAGAAGAATTGTATGAATCATAATTTAAATCCCCTAGAACGTAAGTTAAGAATTGAAATGCATTTTAGTAAATAAATAACCTTAAAATATTTTTATCATGGGATGCCCCTAACTGTAAGTGTGTTATGTTATGTGGTTGGACTATTATGTTGTGTCTTGTCAAAAGTGAAGTGAATTGTTCTTGATGGGTGTCGTATGTTCCTTGGTGCCTAGGTGGACAAATGTTGTGTCAAGCTCATCATGAGTTGGTTGTAGCCTTTGAGATCACCTGTAGTTTCGTTTAAACTTCAAGCAAGTCAAAAAAATTTACCCATTGTTTTTTTATGTTATATTGTTTGTAGTTCTAAGTGGGCATTATACTTGGTATAGAGGAGGTTCATGCTCTTGAACCTCTGGGACAGATTGGGGTTGTGATGGTGTTGCATGATTGTGGTGTATTTTGGAAGATTAATATGATATAAGCATGATGTGAACTATGTCATAATTTTGATATTGTGAATGCACATGTTGTGTATCTCACTTAGTTTGTAACTATTGGCATGTTGATGTGTTGGAGATGAGAGTATTCTCTCTCCTTTTCATGAATTCACTAAGAATTCGAGTGTGATGTACCATATTATTGTGTGTGTGGAAGGAATTTTATTTTTATTACAGAGTGTTGGAGCCTTTTGAGATTTGTGATGATATGTTGTATGACGAGATTAGTGTATAGTAAACTAGATTATATAGTGATGTCATCATCATGTTGTGAAGAAATGTGTATATCACCATGATTGTATTGCAATTGACAATATGTTGTAATTGTGTTCATCATAAGTAAAAATCATGTAATATGTGATGGTTCATGTCGTGATTTAGGGGCATGTGGTGAGCATATGATCCCTATTATACAGTGTTGCACTTTGGGTGCAGTATGTGGCAATGTGATGTGTTTCAAACCGTGAATGTAATATATGTGATATACCCTATTTATGTACCATGCGTGAGATGCTATGGCTAATGTACCTGAACCACCATTGTGTTAGTGATGTAGTTACATGTTATGTTGTGAACCTTACACTAACCGATCCTAAGGCAAATCGGTAAAAGTGTATGTTTGGAGTGAGGGAATGTGCACCATGGGCTAGTAACTCAAGCTGACCTTAGGCTCAGTAGATGATGACCATTTCTCCTTTTCTCTCCCTCCTTGTGGTTGTCATATGAATTCAACCTAAGTGTAGCTATGAATATGTTTAGCCTTGTCAAAGTTGTGGCAGGATGATTGAGATAGAGATGATAATAGATGTACTATTGATATGATATTTTACGAACCAAGCCTTGATGTTTTGAGTGCCATTAACTCATTGAGTACCCCTTGGTGGCCTTATAAGGCCACATAGTCATTGTAATGTGTTATTCTTAAATATGTATTTTATTTTTAAATTGAACTTTTTCATTTTTTTTTGCAAGGGCCAGCAATTTTCTTAATTGGTTTTTTATATATTTTGGGAATTTCCTTTGGTTGTGGTACTAACATGAAAATTTATGCACTAACTATGGCTATTTGGACATTTGTTTTTCTTGTATTTGGATCTTCTTTTGAATTTAAAATTTTACAGCCTAGCCCAAGGCTTGTATTTTACCACTTGGCATTTGAATCGGATTTCTATGTTGGTTCTATTTTCGTAATGTGTGGAATAGGGTCATGGGATGCACCATGGAATGGTTGAACTTATGGACCCACTTTGTTGTACGGGGTATGTCTCAAGGAGTTACAGATAACTAGCGGGTTGTGGAACAACAATTTATTATGTCACTTAGGTTAGGGGTGTTTGGACTCTATGTGCCTAGGGCCATAGGGTGACCAACCTCTTTAGAGAGTGAAAAAGAAAAATTATTTATATATTATTAGATGAGGGAGTCATAAGATATTTTTATGTCTGTGTTATTGATGATTCGAGAGATATGTTGAGTTTTGTGTGATGTTTTAGGAGTGTTGTTGTGGTGTATGTGTACTCATGTGAGTTGGCTATGTTTTGTGATGTTGTGGATATGGATGCTATTCCCTTGTTGACCCTATGGCTATATGATTCTTGTTGACCCTTACTATCAGCAACTATTTTTCTGAGTTGTGTGGAATTTTCATCTATGAAATTATGGGAATTTCATGTTTTTATAGTACACATATGTTCGAGTATTAAAATTTTTGTCATATATGTGT
>CM031242.1:1034331422-1034375230 GCA_018340775.1 Taxus wallichiana var. yunnanensis
TAAAATTTTGAGTTTAAGTGTCTTCTCTGTTGTACTCAATGTTAAAAGTCGAAATTGAGAAAATCTGTGTTTTTGGTCATTTTGTGTGTTTTTTCGGGCTGTCGGACATTTTTGTCCCGTGTCCCAAGTTGAATTGGGCCCTCTGTTCCCCGATCGGCGGTTTCCCAGTTTGTCTTTTTGGGCCCGTCGAACTTTTGTCCCAAATGTCCCAAGTTCATTGGGCAAGTTGTTCCATTTTGGCCGCAATCACTTGCGAACCGTGCGCGTTTCATGCTTTCCGTCCCAAATGTCCCAAGTTCACCGGACCCGTTGTCACATTTTCATCCGATCCGGCCGAGTCGCGTGTTCACGCACTTTTGTCCCATGTCCCAAAAAGGCATTTGTGCGTCTTTTCCCCTTCTTCCCAGAATCGGTAGAGCCGCGTGTTTCGCATTCGCGTCCCACATGTCCCAAATGAACCAAGTGCCATTCGTGCTTATTTTTCCCGCTCTACCCGAATATCTTGCTTATTCAAATTGGTAGGTATGTATTAAATGCGCATTCATTATCTTTCTCTCTCCTAATCGGCTATATAACGAGCGAACCCCCTATGCATTTTCACACTTTGCTTCCATCTTGTATCCTTTGCTCGAACCCTTGATCTAAATTCTGCGCGTGTATCCCTTCCCTCTGTAATTCCTTCCCGAGTCTAGTTTGCGGCTCTGCCCTCCGAATTACTATCAATATGAAGATCAAATTTCAGGGACAGGAACAAATCTCACCACTAGAGTCTGTCGTTCCCAATATTGGGGACAGTGAAGCTCGTCATCTTGACTTTGGTGATTTTGGGCAGGATGGCGAGATCTGAAACCCTACACCAATAGCACGAGATGATTCCGGACAGGTGGTTTGGCTTTGTTGGAGGTTTCCCATCTCGGTGCGATGTCTGATCTGATGCTTTCATGCGGAGCTCACTTTGACCACTGATTGAGTGAATTGACCAACGTACACGGGGAACTCATCGCCAAACTGGACATTGCCACCATTATTAGCACTTTGCCTTTGAGGATTCGAGAAATGGATAATGCCATAGTTGTTTCCCGAGAATCAAGCACGAGGCCTGTTCGATCAAGGCAGGCGACAAATACTGAGCGCGGGTGGCGAAGTCTGGCTAAAGAACCCTAAGAAGGAGCATCTCGTCTATCAAGACTCTTTTAGGGCTGATTTCAATGAAGAATTGTCGGATTTTATAATCCTCTTGGCTCGGGTTATGGGCTTACCCTCTCTAATGAATTCCATTTACGGATGTGCCCGCTCATCGGCATGGTGTGCGAGGAACTCAAAATATCAAGCTGGTGGAAATCATCGGCATGAACTTGGCGGAGCAGGTTGTCGATGTACAACAAATGAAGAAGTTCTACATGACTTCGTACACGATGTATACTCTGGCGGCATCAAGGCAATGGTTTGGTTTTCTTACATTGATGCCCACAAGAGGATGATCTGTATATGCCTCTTGCCATGATTCACCTAGAGACCAGCAATCACAATTTCGAAGGGTAAATGATGCTTTCACCATGTACGTGGTCGGGCTTCTTGAAGGTGACAACTTTGCTAGAAGGTTTTACGATGAAGCCATGAACGATATCGCACTACGGTGCCTATTTTATCAATTCAGAAAATTCTCCTATATCGGGCTTCTTTGGTATGAGAGCACCCCTTTGAGGCTTCCCATGTTACTGCGGTGATAAGATGGCTTTGATAGAAGTATGCGGGGTAGTTAGACAAATTACAGAACTGCGAGAGACAAGAAGATTCTTGGTTTGCACTTTCCCATCTCTTTGGGAAATTACACTTGTAAAACAGCCACAGGATGCCTGAGAATATAGAAAGAGCCACGGTTCCCATCACTTTGTTCATTTCTTGAAGCCAGAACTTGCTTCGACTTGAAGAAGTTCATTGAAACGAAACATCAAGATAATCTATCATCATAGGGCGAATCTGAGAAGACTATTGGGCTGGCATGTGCGATGATTTTGAGGCTAGAAGGAGGCATTATGGCGGGTTCTCTCTGCAATTGATCCAGAACTCGGCTTGTACCAAGTTCTGAAGGACTCCGGGATGACAACTCGATCTATACTCATATGAGTATGACAATGTGGTTAAGCACACTCCCTTGGAGGACTTGGATTGGAACAAGAAGAGAAAAGATGATCGGCGAGATCCTAGCTCCGGTCTTAGTCGGGACTAAGATGCGGTTTGATAAGAAAGTTCGAGAGCTTAGAAGGCACTCGGGAGAATCCTCCTCTAAGGATGTTTCAACACCAAGGAGGAAGCATCGACTCCCATATCGAGACACACTGTGCAAGCCCCTCTGCCTCATCAGCGCAAGGACTGCGGCTTCCACTCCTTCTTCATCCACTCAAGTATACGAGAAGAAATTCAAAGAGGTTAAGAAGGAGCACATGGAAAAAGATCCTCGAAGAAAAAGCGGTAGAAGTGCCTTTGGGACCGAGAGAGACATCATTGTTCTCGGTGAAAGTGAAGAGAGTGAAGTGCCGGCCCCTCTAAATGCTCTGAAGCTCCAGCGGATAAAGATAAGGAAGTCAGAGCAACTTTGAACTTCCAAGTGCTTTATTGATTCCTCTGCGATTGTCTCAAGCGCCCCACTCACATCTCGACTTGAGACAACAGTTGTGTGAAACCTTGAGCGTCATGAGCTCTCTCTCTCTTGGTCCTCTTGCCCCTCTGCTGCTGCTTCCTCTTCCTCTTTTGCATGGGTGCAACCTTTTTGTCGGCAGTAGAAGAGGAAATCTTCCTCTCGGAGCTCGGGGCCAAATTTTGATGTTGTGGCGGCCTTGTTAGGCACTACTCCTTCTCGTGCCAAAAAAGCCGAGAATCACCTCCCGGGATAGTGTCGATGCTCGGGGTCAGCAATTCTGAGATTGCTTGCTAAGCCTACGGTAGATAAATCGGAGCGGGACTTACGGGCATCGACCTAGAATTCTCAAGGATTCCTATGGGAGAGTCTACTCCAGAAGGTGAGATCCACACCTCCGGGAAACAGTCACAAGAGTCATTGGGAGGGTAGAGAAAGGGCGAGCAAACTATTGAGCAGTTGGAGGAACAAGCCCGATTCTCACGGGTTTTATCAAATCTCTTTTGTCTAAGGACAAAGTTTTGGACCCTACCCCATTGACTACCCTTCCACCACCTGTAATTTTGAGCCAAGATGAAGTACTGAGTATCGAAGACATGCACAAGTATTCCATCTATGGCGAGAGCTATGGAGGCCATGGTGGAAGATATGCTTGTTGCGGGGATTGAACTTCATCGATGAAGCTTTCAAACTCCACGGAAAGGTGAACAATTTGCAACGAAGCTCTCCTCCACTATCGGGATCATAGATAAAGAGCTCAAACTCTGGAGCGATTGCATAGTAGACCTCCGTCTCATGGGACAGACAGAGATGAGAACATTTTATTGGCGAATAAGGTTTTTGATGATGCGAAAGGATAATCTGTCAAAGTCACAGGTTTACGGCGTGGAGTGGAAGATCAAAGTCTTGGAGGAGGCTTTGGGAGAGCTGAAGAATAGGCTTTGGCGAAGGGTGAGGCTTTCAAGACACTTTGGTTGTATCTGCTTTCAATATATACATTGTCATCTTGAGGATGAAACTTACAGGTGTGCCTCTTTCCTTGCAAGAAATCAAAGCTCAATTGAGCTTTTGTCAAAGATAATCTATTCAAGAAAGCTCCATTTCGAAGAAAAATGAAGGAGATCTGCTCTCTTGATCTGCCATTGAAGAAGCAAATAAAGACTATCATACTCATGTCGAGTTTGATAAGGAAATGGAGAAGTGCCTCGGATTTTGGGCTCGATCTACGCCAACACGTCGGTCCCTCGTGGCGAGACACATAGCCGAGGCATTGAAGAGATTCGGGCGGCGAATTTTTGAAGTCGGTGGGTCCCTCCCATCATAACCACTGTCTTCTTCTCCTTATTCTTCTCTTCTTTTCTAATTCTTTTCTCGGATTCATTGTAATAAGTTGAGGTATTGCGATTGGCAATCCTTAACTAATCTTTAGTTAAAAGAAGTGGTTCTGACGAAAGTAGTAACTGATTTGTAAGCTATATAATGGCCTCTCCACGCCATTTTGAAAGGAGGAAAGAACTTGGCTTATTTTACGAAAGTGTAAATAGATCATAAAGAAATCAATACGAAGGGCTTTTCATTCTTTGTCTATCGATCTCTTTTATCCCCAAGCTTTTCATTTAATTTTGTGAAGATCATTTATACGTGTTATGTTAAGAAACTTTGTGTTACGCGGATGTTATTTACGAACTTTGTGTCTTTAAATTCCATCTTATTTATATGATACAAATGATCTTGTTTCAATTCAACTTTGTAACTTCACATACATAAAGAATTACTCTGTTATCTATAATTCTAAGTGTTGCCTTTCTGCTCATTCTCGTATTCTCATTCCTCAATCCTTTTGTAATTGATGATCTTTATAGAAAACACTTTCGTAATATCCAAGTTCAACGAGAAAATCATGTTTTGTATATTTGTAAATAGGTTCGTTTCTGAATAAGGAACCTCTCCCATTAAAGAGGAGGACTTCTTGTCCCACAGCTTTTGCTCTTCGTAAAGTCCTATTTGACGACCAACGATTTTTGGCGACTCATTTGGGAAAATCATATTCCGATTCTGTAATTTTTGATCATCCTTTGATCGGCGACTCACGTTTTACTCGAGGAGAAGGGCCCTTGGTATTGAAGATTCTCGGTTTCACTTTTGGAGCGCGGGGTTTTCCTTTCCCTTGACAAGAAATAGAAAGACTCGTTAAAAGCACTCCACTGTTCAAGATAGAATTCCTACGGGTGGTATTCCTTGAGCCAGCTAGTCCTAATCTTGAGCTTTGATTCTTGCTGGTGTTGCGTTCCTCTCAAGCCATTTTTCCAAGAATGGCGGTACCATTGCCACAGGGTCATCGTGTCGGGCCCCTTGCCCTTCCTCGGCCTTTGCATGCAGTTACCCGAGAGAGTAGCAGGAAGAACTTCCCTAAATTCAAAGGTGATGGTAAAGTGCATCTGATGAACACATCGCGGCCCTTCATAGTTGCATGTGGAGTTAGGGAGTTGAACATGAAGATGTCTCAGTGAGGCTGTTTCGTTGAGACTTTACAAGATAATGTTTGCTGATTGGTTCTATCACCTTCCATTTGGTGCTTATCACTAGGCAGGGACACCATGAGAACTAGGTTTGAAAACCGTTTCAAACCAGCGAGAAGATGTGCATGCCTTGCTAGCCCAAATCTCTCGAGATAAAGAAAGATTCACAGAGCCCATGAGAGAATTTGTGGCCCGATTCAATGAGGTTGATTAATAAAATTCCACCAAATACTCGACACATGATCAAATCCAAAAATGTTTCTTCCTAAATGCCCATCACGCAAGTTAGTTATGCGCTAAGAAGGGCTAATCTCGCAACATTGGCTGAAGATCAAACTCTTGTTGTTAGTGTCGAGGATGATTTAATCATGTCAGGGAAGTTGAGGAGAGACCCTTCCAAATCTAAGTCTGCTTCTTCCTCCTCTTCCACCCCTGGACCTAATACTGATCCATTGGTTCAAAAACTTGCGAATGATCTCATTGCCATAAAGAAACAATTGGCTCAGCATGCTCCCTATGCAGACGTTCCAAGGAGGAATTTTCAGCCCAGAAATCATTTGCCTGCTTCTCAAACAAGATTAGCGCTTGAAGGACCTCCTGTTAAAGTTCTGTCAATCTGACTTTGTGAAGTTGAGGAACCAGATGATGATGAGGATAATGAAGCTTGCGAGGAATTTGTGGAAGAAGTTGATGATGAAGCAGATGAACTTGAGGGATCTCGAGTTAATTTCTTCACCACTGAGGGCATTGATGATGGAGATGATTATGATGAAGTAGTAGCGGACATGAATAGCGAATCATTCATTTGTCATGACTCGAGCGAGACAAATCGGAGGGAGAAAGTGATGCAGCCCCCAAGAAATCTAAGGAGCGCCAATGAACTATCCCGTAATTGCAAAAAGAGGATCTCTATCCCGTTTCATCTACACCAAAGGTGAGTCTGTCAATCCTGCTATTAAAGTTACTTCTTTTTCCCCTAAAGTTGATAAACCTAGGATCTCAAGTGATGATGGCCCGTCCATTCAGGTCTTTTGATATTATTGATCACTGAAAAAGACTAAGGTTCAAATCTCGGAGAGTGAGTATTATCAAACCCATCCCAAAGCTTTTGCTAAAATGATTCACTTTGTCAATTCCCATTCTAAAAC
Organism: Taxus wallichiana var. yunnanensis; assembly: GCA_018340775.1. Lineage (NCBI taxonomy): Eukaryota > Viridiplantae > Streptophyta > Pinopsida > Cupressales > Taxaceae > Taxus > Taxus wallichiana. Next base: position 1,034,337,728 of record CM031242.1, read on the forward strand.
CACCTCTAAAGGCCTTTTACCCACTCCTTCTTACACCACCTGACCTAGTCAGTAGCCATTTGTCACCTCACCTAATGACAAAATCAAACCATTTTATGTAACACTTCTTATAGGCTGGCCATAGGCTCGATGGTGTGTCATAGACTCGGGAGCCTCGAGACAATGTGATGCCTGCTAAAGTAGCTCATGCCTTAGGCTTGACCCTCACACGCACTTATGGATCTTGTTACTCTATGGAGAGTAAGGAAGTGCCCCTAGTCGGAAGAATTAAAGATGCACAAGTGGCTTTTGCTGCTTTGCCTGAGAAGAGAGTTTTGGCTACCATCTTAGTAGCAGATATTCCTCCTTCATACGGGATGTTGCTAAGTAGGAACTTCTGTAAGGATGTGGGTGGAGAAATTCAAATGGATTGGTCACATGCACTCGTACCTGTTAATGGGCAAATGAAGAAGTTGCTGCCTGAGAAGCAGTCTGAGTATATTGTACAAAAAACGGATGATCCTAAAGCACAAATACTCTATGAGGATATGGGGCATGGTAACTACATGATTATGTCCCCTGATGAAATTCAACTCCCCAAAGTGTCACCTAAAGATCCTAATGGTGTTTGGATTTTAGAGTTTGATGGAAGTTGTTCCTCGGTGGTTACGGAGCTGGTGTCCTCTTTGTGTCACCTGAAGGAAGCCTTCATCCTTTTTCATTCAAGTTGCAGTTCGAAAATACTAATAATACAGTAGAGTATGAGGCTCTCATTCTTGGACTACAGTGGCCAAAGAACAAGGTGTAAAGAATCTTACGGCTCGTGGTGATGCGGAATTGATTGTAAAGCAAGTTAGAAACCTTTTCGGGTAAAAAATGGAAGGTTGAAACATTACGGAATCGGGTTTGGGATTCCATTGAATTTCTTGATGCTTTCTCCATCGAAGCAATACCTAGGGAGAAGAACAGCAGGGGGCTGATTCACTAGCGATCTCGGGGTCACTCTTGATTCCTCATCGACTTCTCTCAAGATAAGTTCACCATTGAGATGATCCATCGACCTAGTGTACTGATAATACAAATAAGCGGCAAGTTTTCAATGATGATCAACACTTGCTTTCTTTCTTAGAACTCAAGGGTAATTTTGAACAATTTGTATTTTGAAGGAAGTGATAACTTTGCCTCGTGAAAATGTGCCCTTTGACAAAGCGGTCACCCAGGAGAAAGAAACGGATCGGGATGGATGCATCAAACTCAAAGGAAACAAGATTCCTAAAGTTGGTGAGTTTAGAGGAACTATTTGATAAACATGACGGTATGTAAAGTCTAGAGCTTCTCTTGGACCTCAACAATCAGTGAGTTGATGATGAAAAATTAATATTGGGAGTTCTACTGATCCTAAGCTCGTGAACATTGGAAAATGTTGCACAGCAGATGAGAGGAAAAAAGCAATTGATCTTTTAAAGAGGTATAAGGATGTTCTTGCTTACTCTTATGAAGATTTAAAAGCTTTCAAACCAAAAGATATGCAGCATTTTATTCCTCTCAAACCTGGAATTAAGCCTTTTAAGCAGAAACAGAGGCAATACAACCCCAAAATAGCTGACACCATCTTTCAAGAAATACAGAAGTTGTTGAAGGCCAAAATCATTTTTCCCATTCACCATTCAACATGGATTGCCAATATTGTGCCTGTTAGGAAGAAAAATGGTGAGATCCGCATCTGTGTTGATTTCAGGAATCTGAATCAGGCTTCCTTGAAAGATAATTATCCTTTGCCTATGATGGATCAGGTCTTGCAAGCAGTAACAGGATCTGAAATGTTATCTATGCTTGATGGATTCTCGGGATATAATCAGGTAGAGGTTAATACTGCAGATCAACACAAAACAACTTTCACTACTCCTTGGGGTACCTTTGCTTACAAGAGAATGCCTTTTGGGCTCATTAATGTTGGTGCCACTTTTCAGAGAGCTATGGATCTGGCCTTTGGAAGTTTGAAAGGGAAGTGTATTGTCATATACCTTGATGACTTGACTGTGTTTTCTAAAACAAGGGCGGATCATTTTGACCACCTAGAGACAGTTCTGCTAAGATGTAGAGAACATGGGATTTCTTTGAATCCTAAAAAATCTGTCTTTTGTGTCACAGAGGGAAATTATTAGGGCACATCGTCTCCAAAGATGGTATTAAGATTGATCCTGAGCGAGTTCAAGCTATCCAGCAAATTCCTCTCCCAACCAGCAAAAAGGGCGTGCACTCTTTCTTTGGTAAGATCAATTTTTTAAGAAGGTTCATCCCTGATTTTGCAGAGTTAACTTTGAATATTTCCCAAATGATGAAAGGAAACAAACGTTTGGTTGGTCTTCTGAAGGAAAGGAATCCTTTGAAGGTATTAAAAGAGCTATTGCTAAAACTCCTGTTTTAGCATGTCCTGATTTCAGCAAAGATTTTATTATCTATTGCTATGCCACAGATAATACCTTGGCTGCTGTTTTGACTCAAGAAGATTCTAATGAGCACGAACTCCCAATTGCATTCATGAGCTATATTCTGAAAGATCATGAGTTAAAATACACCATGATGGAAAAACATGCTTTTGCAGTGGTTAAAGCTGTCAAGCAGTTTCGTTTTTACATTCTCAACTCTCATTCCATGGTGTTGGTTCGGATATCTAGCTGTTAAGTCAATTCTCACACAACAGAATTTGGATCCAGAGAGGAAGCTGGTTGCTAAGGTCCAAGAATATGATATTGACATCAAACCGACCAAGCTTGTTCGTGGAAAAGGCCTTTGTGAGCTCATTGCTGAAGGAGCTAGACATGAGTTACTGGAGGATAAAGTTGGCCTTCCTACCGTTCTGTTTCTTAGCTCAGTTGATGAATGGTATGCTGATATCACTCATTTTCTCACCTATGGAGAATGCCCCTCTCATTTAACTACCCAAAAAAAGAGGCTGTTAAACTAAGGTCGGTCACGATATGTGTTGTGGGAAAACGCCTTGTTGAAACGTGGGTTAGATGGAAGATTTTTGAAATGTGTGGACAAGGAACAACAAAAAAAGTTACTCTCAGCTTTTCATGATCAGGCATGTGGAGGGCACTATTCATCAATGGTCACTTTGCTCATAAGATACTTCGTGGGGGATATTCTTGGCCTTCCTTGTTGAGATGCATCAGTGGGTTGATAAATGTGAGGCTTGTCAGACTTTCGTGGGTAGACCTAAATTGGCCTCTTTGCCTCTTAAGCCAGTTGTAATTGAAGAACCTTTTCAACAGTGGGGTTTGGACTTCATTGGAACACTTAATCCCGCTTCTAGTGCTGGTCATACTCATGTATTAACTGCCACGGATTATTTCACCAAATGGGTAGAAGCTATTCCAGTAAAGAGTACTACTTCTGAAGTGGTGTGCAGCTTCATCAAAGAGAACATCTTGGTAAGGTATGGTGTACCTAACAAGATTGTGACAGATAATGCTTCGAATTTCTCTTCAACCGAGATAATGGATTTTTGCTATGGGTATGGCATCTCTTTGGCTCACTCCTCAGATTACTATCCTCAGGGAAATGGGCAAGCAGAATCCACTAATAAAAATTTGGTGACTATTATAAGGAAATTAGTCAATGAGTCTCAACGAAAAGCGCGCAAGAAGCTCTATGATGCTCTTTGGGCAGACAGGATCACACCAAAGAGAGCTATTGGAATGTCTCCTTTTCAAGTGGTATATGGAGTAGAAGCTCAATTGCCGTATGATGGTGGAGAGCTACCCGACCTTGCATCTAATGAAGGCCATTGAAGATACTAGTTTCAGTGATGCTTTGGATAAGAGAATTATGTACCTTCACAAATTGAATGAGAATAGATTGGAGGTTGCTGATAGGATATCTGTTCACCGGCGAAAGGTAAAGGTCTGTTTGATAAGAAAGCCGAGGTTGAGAGATTTCCAAGTTGGAGACACTTTTGTTTTGTTATGGGATAAAGGCATGAACCTCGTGGCGGCCATGGCATGGCAAGTTTGATTCCCTTTGGCTCGGACCTTTCAAGATCGGACACTTTGCTGGTAAGAATTCTTTTTATCTTGATTACATGGATGGTTCTCCTCTCCCACTTCCTTATAGTGGGCAGTACCTTAAATTGTTCAAGTCATAGGTGATTAGGGAGTCCTTTGTATATTCTGTACAGCGTTTTGTTTTTCTTTCCTTTTTGTTTTGGTGTGTTGTCCTCTGTATTGGTTTGCTTTTTGACTCCGTGGCCCAATGGATAAGGTACTGGTCTGCTTCCCCGAGTTTGTCTAAGTTCTTACCTTGTCTCATTCCTTGAATTTATGCCAAGTCATCCCCAGAAGGAGCCAGTTGTTGTCCACTCAAAATTCCCCTGCTCTTAAGAAGTGAAAATTTTAAAATTTTGAGTTTAAGTGTCTTCTCTGTTGTACTCAATGTTAAAAGTCGAGAAATTGAGAAAATCTACGTTTTTGGGTCATTTTGTGTGTTTTTCGGGCCTGTCGGACATTTTTGTCCGCGTCCCAAGTTCAATGGGCCCTCTGTTCCCCGATCGGCGGTTTCCCCAAGTTTGTCTTTTTTTTGGGCCCGTCGGAACTTTTGTCCCAAATGTCCCAAGTTCAATTGGGCAAAGTTGTTCCATTTTCGGCCGAATCACCCCGCGTGCCAGCGTACTTCGGCGCTTTCCGTCCCAAATGTCCCAAGTTCACCCGGACCCGTTGTCACATTTTCGTCCGATCCGGCCGAGTCGCGTGTTTCGCGCACTTTTGTCCCGCATGTCCCAAAAGGCATTTGTGCGTCTTTTCCCCGCTTCGCCCGAATCGGCCGAGCCGCGTGTTTTGCGCATTCGCGTCCCACATGTCCCAAATGAACCAAGTGCCATTCGTGCTTATTTTCCCTCTCTACGAATATCTTGCTTATTCAAATTGGTAGGTATGTATTAAATGCGCATTCATTATCTTTCTCTCTCTAATCGGCTATATAACGAGCAACCCCCTATGCATTTTCACTTTGCTTCCATGCTATCCTTTGCTCGAACCCTTGCATCTAAATTCTGCTGCGTGTATCCCTTCCCTCTGTAATTCCTTCCCGAGTCTAGTTTGCGGCTCTGCCCTCAAATTACTATCAATGAAGATCAAATTTCGGGGACGGGAACAAATCTCACCACTAGAGTCTGCCGTTCCCAATATTGGGGGCAGGTGAAGCTCGTCATCTTGACTTTGGTGATTTTGGGCAAGGATGGCGGATCTGAACCCTACACCAATGGCACGAGATGATTCCACGACAGCGGTTTTGGCTTTCGTTGGAGGTTTCCCAATCTCGGTGCGATGTCTTGATCTGATGCTTTCATGCGGAGCTCACTTTGACCACTGATTGAGCGAATTGACCAACGTACACGGGGAACTCATCACCCAAACTGGACCTTTGCCGCCATTAGCACTTTGCCTTTGAGGATTCGAGAAATGGATAATGCCATAGTTGTTTCCCAGAAATCAAGCACGAGGCCTGTTCGATCAAGGCAGCAAATACAAATCTACTGAGGCGCGGGTGGCGAAGTCTGGCTAAAGAACCCTAAGAGGAGCATCTCGTCTATCCAAGACTCTTTTAGGGCTGATTTCAATGAAGAATTGTCGATTTTATAATCCTACTTGGCTCGGGTTATGGGCTTACCCTCTACTAATGAATTCCATTTACTGGATGTGCCCGCTCATCGGCATGGTGTGCGAGGAACTCAAAATATCAAGCTGGGTGAAATCATCGGCATGAACTTGGCGGAGCAGCTGTCGTCCCGATGTCTGACAAAAATGAAGAAGTTCTACATGACTTCGTACACGATGTATACTCTGGCGGCATCAAGGCAATGGTTTGGTTTTCTTACATTGATGCCTGAGGATGATCCTGTATATGCCTCTTGCCCATGATTCACCTAGAGACCAGCAATCACAATTTCGAAGGGTAAATGATGCTTTCACCATGTACGTGGTCGAGCTTCTTGAAGGTGACAACTGCTGAGAAGGTTTTAATGAAGCCATGAACACGATATCGCACTACGGTGCCTATTTTATCAATTCAGAAAATTCTCCTATATCGGGCTTCTTGCTTTGTATGAGAGCACCCCTTTGAGGCTTCCCATGTTACTGCGGTGATAAGATGGCTTTGATAGAAGTATGCGGGCGTTAGACAAATTACACTGAGAACTGCAGAGAGAGACAAGAAAGATTCTTGGTTTGCACTTTCCCATCTCTTTGGGAAATTACACTTGTAAAACAGCCCTGGACCTTACACGAGAAGAATATAGAAAGAGCCACTGGTTCCCATCACTTTTTCATTTCTTGAAGCCAAGAACTTGCTTCGACTTGAAGAAGTTCATTGAAAGCGAACATCAAGATAATCTATCATCATAGGGTGATACTGAGAAGACTATTGGGCTGGCTATTTGTGCGATGATTTTGAGGCTAGAAGGAGGCATTATGGCGGGTTCTCTCTGCAATTGATCCAAGAACTCGGCTTGTACCAAGTTCTGAAGGACTCCGAGGATGACAACTCGATCTATACTCATATGAGTATGACAATGTGGTTAAGCACACTCCTTGGAGGACTTGGATTGGAACAAGAAAGAGAAAGATGATCGGCGAGATCCTAGCTCCGGTCTTAGTCGGGACTAAGATGCGGTTTGATAGGAAAGTTCGAGAGCTTAGAAGGCACTCGGGAGAATCCTCCTCTAAGGATGTTTCAACACCAGGAGGAAGCATCGACTCCCATATCGGACACACACTATGTGCAAGCCCCTCCTGCCTCATCAACGCAAGGACTGCGGCTTCCACTCCTTCTTCATCCACTCAAGTATACGAAAGAAATTCAAAGAGGTTAAGAAGGAGCACATGGAAAAAGATCCTCGAAAGAAAATAGGTAGAAGTGCCTTTGGGACCGAGAGAACATCATTGTTCTCGGTGAAAGTGAAGAGAGTGAAGTGCCGGCCCTCTACAAATGCTCTGAAGCTCCAGCGGATAAAGATAAGGAAGTCGAGCCTTTGAACTTCCAAGTGCTATTGATTCCTCTGCTGCAGATTGTCTCAAGCGCCCCTCACATCTCTCGACTTGAGACAACAGTGTGTGCAAACCTTGAGCGTCATGAGCTCTCTGTCTCTTGGTCCTCTTGCCCCTCCTGCTGCTTCCTCTTCCTCTTTTGCATGGGTGCAACCTTTTGTCGACAGTAGAAAGAGGAAATCTTCCTCTCGGAGCTCAGGGCCAAATTTTGATGCTGTGGCAGCCTTGTTAGGCACTACTCCTTCTCGTGCCAAAAAAGCCAGAATCACCTCCAGGATAGTGTCTGATGCTCAGGGTCAGCAATTCCTGGAGATTGCTAAGCCTACAGTAGATAAATCAGAGCAGGACTTACAGGCATCTGACCTAGAATTCTCAAGGATTCCTATGGGAGAGTCTACTCCCTGAAGGTGAGATCCACAACCTCCGGGAAAGCAGTCACAAGAGTCATTGGGAGGGTAGAAAAGGGCAGCAAAACTATTGAACAGTTGGAGGAACAAGCCCCGATTCTCACGGGTTTTATCAAATCTCTTTTGTCTAAGGACAAAGTTTTGGACCCTACCCCATTGACTACCCTTCCACCACTGTAATTTTGAGCCAGATGAAGTACAAGTATCAAAGACATGCACAAGTATTCCATCTATGGCAGAGCTATGGAGGCCATGGTGGAAGATATGCTTGTTGCAGGATTGAACTTCATCGATGAAGCTTTCAAACTCCACGGAAAGGTGAACAATTTGCAACAGAAGCTCTCCTCCACTATCGGGATCATAGATAAAGAGCTCAAACTCTGGAGCAGTTGCATAGTAGACCTCCGTCTCATGGGACAGACAGATGAGAACATTTTATTGGCGAATAAGGTTTTTGATGATGCAAAGGATAATCTGTCAAAGTCCTAGGTTTACAGCGTGGAGTGGAAGATCAAAGTCTTGGAGGAGGCTTTGGGAGAGCTGAAGAATAGCTGGCAGAAGGGTGAGGCTTTGAGACCTTTGGTTGTATCTGCTTTCAAAGATATACATTGTCATCTTCGAGGATGAAACTTACGGTGTGCCTCTTTCCTTGCAAAAATCAAAGCTCAATTGAGAGCTTTTGTCAAAGATAATCTATTCAAGAAAGCTCCATTTCCAAAGAAAAATGAAGGAGATCTGCTCTCTTGATCTGCCATTGAAGAAGCAAATAAAGACTATCATACTCATGTCGAGTTTGATAAGGAAATGGAGAAGTGCCTCGGATTTTGGACTCAGTCTACAGCCAACACGTCAGTCCCTCGTGGCAGAGACATAGCCGAGGCATTGAAGAGATTCAGGCAGTGAATTTTGAAGTCAGTGGGTCCCTCCCATTCATAACCACATGTCTTCTTCTCCTTATTCTTCTCTTCTTTTCTAATTCTTTTTCTCGGATTCATTGTAATAAGTTGAGGTATTGCGATTGGCAATCCTTAACTAATCTTTAGTTAAAAGAAGTGGTTACAAAGAGTAACTGATTTGTAAGCTATATAATGGCCTCTCCACGCCATTTTGAAAGGAGGAAGAACTTGGCTTATTTTATGAAAGTGTAAATAGATCATAAAGAAATCAATACAGAAGGGCTTTTCATTCTTTGTCTATCTGATCTCTTTTGTCCCCAGCTTTTCATTTAATTTTGTGAAGATCATTTGTCTGTGTTATGTTAAGAAACTTTGTGTTACGCGGATGTTATTTACTGAGAACTTTGTGTCTTTAAATTCCATCTTATTTATATGATACAAATGATCTTGTTTTGATTCAACGTAACCACATACATAAAGAATTACTCTGTTATCTATAATTACGCATGTTGCCTTTCTCGCTCATTCTCGTATTCTCATTCCTCGGTCCTTTTGTAATTGATGATCTTTATAGAAAACACTTTCGTAATAATATCCAAGTTCAACTGAAAAATCATGTTTTGTATATTTGTAAATAGCTATCTCGATCAGCTCCTCCGAGGCCTTAGAGGAGATAGATTAAACTTGGGTACCCAATATGGGTAGCCAAAAAATCCAAAACACGTCCTCTAGGGTGATAGTCATCTCACCTTGTTAAGGTGGAATGTGTTGGTCGTGGAGTCCCATCTATCGATGAGCGTGACCATCAAGCTGGGCTGCCAAACAACATGTCGGTAGCGCTAAATCCCACTCAAGCCCACTACCTCCACATGTTACAGCTCCAAAGGGGTCACTAAGCCATGCAATGTCACTAGCAGAGGCGAAACCCTGTCCCGCATGTGTAACTATGCTCTCCCCTACATCCAATCCAAGCACGACATTAATCATGACCATATTCACCAATTATCATTACCCTCCACCCTATTTTTACCCTACCCATCTCAACAACCTAACCTACATCACTTTTGTACCCTTGTGCTCGAAATCTTGAAGCACCGGTTTATTCTAATCGACTTGTCACCTTTAAATCTAGAATGGTACCGGTTGTTTGGTGACCACTAACTTCATCTTTACCGACCTTTGCCACTTAACTAGCATCGGTCACCTATTTGGTGACCGATCCCAGTTCTACCCAACTAACACCGGCCAAGCTTGACTAACATCAGACCAGCACATCAAGGAAAATTCTGCGACTTCCCAAACCCCCTTTTTTAAAACTCTCCCACCTGCCCTTTTTACCCCACCTACAATGACCTACTCTACCCCAGGACCTCTACCCACCCCACCTATACAATTTACTACCCTCCACCCCCTCTTTTTTCCCGTTATTCTCCCCATACCCACATTTTTTTTTAACCACCCACAAATTACCAAAACCCACAAAACCCTACAAATGACAATCCTCAAAACCTCTCATCTATCTAATCACCAATCTATAGTTAGGTGCTTACCTCGTTGACTGATGCCATCTCGGTGGCATGTCCGACCGCTTATGCCGGTAGTCTCGCTTTGGTCCCTCTCCGGCCTCTCTCGCCATCACTGAATAACTACTCGTAACCTCTAAGTAATAAACTCTCTCACCCTGATCCCATGGACCGGCTACTCACCCACCCAACCCTTGTCAAATCGGGATCGCCACCACTCACTTTGTCCCATTTCCTCCAGACACTTTTCTCTCTTTTCTCTCTTTTCTCTTTTTTATCATTTCTTCGCGTCACAAATAACAAATGAATAATAACAATGTGGATTTTTATTTTTATTACAAACCCGACCTAACGTCGACGCCGCTACGCTTGACCGTTGATCGCATGCCCTACCTCACCGTCGTCGGTTTTCCTATACCGACGTCGGTTATACATGACCACCATTGGTCACCTTCACCTGCACATTGCCCTTACTTTTCCCTTTTACCCCACCCTTTACCCTGATCCTTTACCCCACCCCACCTGTACCCAACCTATTTACCTTACCTTTCCAGACCTCCTCACTTGCCTACCTACTCTTGTCCTCCTTTGGGGACTCGTTATTTTACCCATACCTTGGCCTTACCCGTGCCATGACCTAGATATTTGGATTTGGAGCATCGCTTGTGACCTTTGACCTCATGTGTTCACTATACCTTGTGGCACTATTACCTATGTTGATTGACCTAATGACCTTACCTAGCCTATTACCGTGACCATTTATCCCGACCCTACCTTTGGTATACCAGAACATACCTAAACGTTCCTACACCTAACCTACATTGTGTTTCCTGACCATATCCTATACCTTGGATACCAGATTCACTTCAACCTTGTCTGGATAAACTTATCAACCTTAGACGATGTAGAGTTTTCCTGCTCTTCAACTCGGTAACATGCTCGGTTTATACATGTGTGTGCGTTTGACTATTACTACCTTTGACCACCGACCCATTACCTAAATTTCCCGAGTAGACATTTCACCCTTTTCCCTCGTGTCAACCTACCTTTTCCTCGTATTTACCTTTTATCAAACCACTCACCGCTTGACCTTACGCCTCGTTAGTTCTGGTTTGAGGGGATCACCTTCACCCACACAAGGGGTAACCACATCTTATTTTTATTAGCGTTGCATACCAATACAAGCTATGCAACCAAAAGGGGCAAAATGTAGAAACTAAAACTAGGTCATACTCCCCTTTCATACCTTGACCAATAAGCACCATTTATTACATTTACCTAGCCATGACCCCTTCACCCCACTAATATTAATTTAATTAATTAAATTAAATTAATTCATTATCCTCACTATATTTATTATTTAAATATCTTATTTAAATAATATCCACACATACAATTCACTTAGACACCTCACCAAGCCAACTCAACCTAAGACCTATTGTTAGCAAGTTGCCATAACTAATCGAGACTTACCCAAACCCTAAAAATTAATGCCTACATTCCCTCTAACCACATTCCCACATGCTCATAAGAAGCTCCCAATCTAATATGTGGGATGATGACACGAGATCCAAGGAAATCAAGAGGATCACCATAGTTTAGTAAACCTCAAAAATCCCACCTTGACCGACGTTGGTTATCCCTAACCATCGCCGGTTAATCTGACCACCGTCAGTTACCCTTTTAACCCCTAAACTACCTTATTCTCAAGGTTGGAAAACATTGGGATAAGGTTGACCAGAAAAGAACAAATCTCGAGAGAGATAATTCATCTTCGAGAACAAATTCCAATGAAAACCCGCATGTAAGGAAGGAGATTGAACATCTTCTCCTACACAGCCATCCCAGCCATGATCTGATCTATCCAAGCAAAGAGGAGTGTACATGTAGTCCATGCAGAATCTTTTCTTGAGTTGGTGATCACTTACAGCCTTCAAACCCCTTATCACCACCTCCATCCCTCACACACAGGCATTCAGGACCAAAATCCAAGTAAGTATAACATCATACTTTCCTAGCTTATTTCATTTTATCATCCATTGTTTACTTTGCCCCTATTGAACTTCCCCAAAATTTTCACCTCCATATATGCATTAAAACCTCACAAAATCCTACTCCAGGTCACCTAATGCCTCATTCCAACTAACCAAAGTCCTTTGTGCAATCACAAAGGAGACCACAGCTTGTCCAATGACATTTCTAGATCTCACGATGAATCGGCTATGGTTACACCGAACCGTCGTCGGTCACCTCTCCGACCGACACCGGTCTCTGTATTTTCCCACACATCCTATAATAGAGACCTACCCACCTAATTTCATCTCACCCTCATTCACCTGTGATCTACTTGAGACCTCTATCAAACTGCAGAGACCCGTAACCAATCATTTGACCTTTGGCTTCTATTTTAGCTTAGCTTGTTAGATTAGATCTATTTATTATTGTATTTTAAGTGAGATACCTAAATCATTTCAAATTACAATAGGATTTACTTTGTCTACAACATTAAATTTTTGAAAACAGTGGACTGATAGCCATCTAGAAGTATCATACTTCTTAGATCTAGCATACGCTAGGTAGTTCACTTTGCATATTGTTTAATTCCTTCCGGTGGTCTTGTTTTCATTACAGGTAGTTCCTCCTAGCCAAAAGGAAGCTCTCACAATCAATTTTGGATCTAGAAGTCATACACGCGTAACAACCCATTAACCAAAATTTGAACAGTATTCCTCCTACGCTGTTACCCTATCTGTTTAAATCAACACTTCAAAGAAATGATCTAAGAATCAGGTGAAATAGGGGTTTGGATGGATTTTATTGATGAGGGGGCCAAATCATTGGGCCCCTAATATAGCTTCCAAATCTTAAAGGTACGTAGGCACGCACGACCGGAGGAAGCGTGCAAGTGAAGGCGCATAAGGCAGAATTCAAAAAGGGTTCTTGGAGAACCAATGTCGCACGCCCGCGAAGCACAATTCAGACTTAGCCATTTTTGGCCTTTTGGATAGAACACATGAAGAACGTGTTCTGTTTGGATAAGGTTCCAGCCTAGTGACAGGGTGTCCTAGAAGGAATATACCTTGCGATAGAAAGATCCAAAAAGTTAATCATGACATGGAGAGGCATGTGCCCAGGGTGACCCACACCTTGACACTTGGGGCCAGATCTGAGGTTGCAGAGGAGTTTGTTAGAACTCAGATGCCTATTTATACACGTGCCCTTGGCAAAGAATAGGGATAGAAGTGAGGTAGCAGAGCTCTGTAGAATTACTGTGAGAACTATGGGATGAAAATGGGTAAAGGATTCCAGTAAGGATGTAATGGGAAATGGGGAATGTAAATTTTGTTTTGTGAGAATACATGTATGGATCCAGATATGGTGCATGACTATGGTCTACCTCTCTATGATACTTTGTAGCAAGACTATGAATGAATATGATAAGGTTACCACCATGTTTACATTAAGATCTCCTTCTGTATTATCTGCATGTTTTTACTCTACTTTTGATCTTGTATAATCATGGACCTTACTTGAATGATTAAGTATATTTGTGGATTTACAACTTCTTGGTTCTATTATTTCTATTGCGTGCTTTGTTTCTGTTATGACTGAAGGGGTGTAGAAGCCGTCTTGAGCTCTATAGCTTCTTCATGTCTATTAAATCACTAAGTCAAAATCATGAACTATGCCTTCCACTAGACTCACATAAAAGAGAGACTCGGCTCCCTCTCGCATGCCTCGGTGAGTGCCCAGACCCACTGGGTGATAATCCGGTGTGCATGAGGTTACCTTGTTCTTGGTGGGTGCAAAAATGACTACATCTTGGTTCCATTATAGGACCTCTTTTCGAAGTTGTAGTGGAACATAACATACATCATGATCTGTGTAAAAAGTGATGGCGGAGCGCTTAACACTTGAAGGTGTTGAAGATTGGTTTAAAATCACGGAGGATGAATTCACTTAGAGATTCAGTACCGGATCTGGGTTTGATACGAAGATGGGTGGAAGACACTCTTTATCATGAGTTGTACGAAACCTTCTTCTTTGTTTCCAGGAGAGTTATTCGAATGGATCTCATCTTATACATCTAGATTGAGGTGGTGTTATAAATCACACCCTTAGACCTAAGAAACATATCAGAACTTGCAAGATGTTGATCTAACGTGGACCGTGCTATAGATCATTGGTGGAAGGGAGTATTGACTAGCTACACTCTGGAATACACCATTTCCACGTATTCTTGTCCAGAAGTTGCTAAGTTTGAGTTCTTGCGAGAGCCTAGGGGATCATTTTTGCATGTTATTCCCCTTGTGATCAAAATCTTGATGGTAACCATGGGTTTAGAGGCATTTCCTATGGCCGGCTAAACCACTCTGAGTGCTTGGTGAGGAAGCCAGGTTGGGGAAGGATGGCTAATCTAATGAATGAACAAGAAAGGGAGGAGAGACGGCTCAAGTATAATGAAGCGCATGAAAAGGAGATCGATAGATAGCGCAAGATTACAAGTGGGTTATGGAGCTAGACATGGTGGAAAGGAGTTGAGGTTCACGCAGAGGATGTGGAACCTAAATAGTCTATGGTACCCCATCTTGGTAAATGCAGGAGAGAAAACCTTGTGGCTTCTAATGAGAGTCCATTGCATAGAGAAAGAAGAGTCATTGGCACACATCTAACCCCACCTAGTGACCGAACCTTGGCGCTTGGTTTGTTCAAATAAGGGAAAAGTACAGTTGATCCATTTGATATCAGTGGAAGCAACCGATCAGCACCTAGAAGATACAACTTCTCATTTGGGACTTCTATGGCTTCACACACTATTCTGGTATTTGGTGGAATGTTTGGACAAGGCATGTATACAGCTAGTTTTGGAAGCGCATTAGGAAGTGGTGGAGGAAATACGACTGGGAGTGGTACTAGTTCACAAACTATCGGCGTGTAATTTAGTGGAATGATGGGATAGTTTGGCATGACAAACACAGGCCCTGTACCTAACACAGGAGGATTTGGAGGTGGAAGTGGTGGAGCTGGCGGAGGAGGAAACACTGGAGGAAACCAAGGGACTAGATCGGGAGGATAAGGGCCTCAGCCACCTCCTCAATTATTTTTTGAGATGTCTCTACACTTACCAGATTACAGTGGGATAGAAGATGCCATGGAGCATGTGCTTAAGTGCAAGCTGCTATGGCGCGCAAAGGGAATCACAACCTAGGATCGAAAGGCCAATCAATTTGTGATGACCTTGCAAGGACGTGCACATAGTTGGTACAGAAATTATGACCCTCATCAAACCGTTGTGGATTATACTGTGCCGAGAAATGCATTCTTGGTAGAATTCCACATACCTGAGTTTGAACAAAAGAGCATCAGATCTCTTAAAGAAATCTAGCAGGGCATGGCAGAGAGCATGCGGGAATATGATGCGTGCTTTAAAAATCTTTTGTCTAAACTATCTTATGATATCCACTCTTCAAAACATGCTCAGGTGGTTTATCGGAGGATTGATCACACCCTTTAGGAAGCTTTATCTCATAAAACATTCACGACCCGCACAAAGTGTTGGAAGTTGGTAGTGTTGACACCTTAGTGTTGACTGGTGTTAGCCCCTTTCTGGAAGCTCAGATCACTGCCATGGCTAAGCAATTGGAGAAATTATCTGCCAACACAGTTCTAAAGATTCATGGTGGGATGTGGTGCATGGATTGTAACATAGAAGGGCACACAAAGGATAATGGTGGGGTATGTACTCGAAAGGTGGTGCGTGTCGTAGCGGTAAATTGTGAAATATGTCACGAGGACCATGATGCAAGTAGGTGCCCCTTGCTGCAGCACGTACGATCCACAAAAATGTATCTTGTTATTGTAAGATATGTACCTCAACCACACATGACACCAAGGATTGTAGATTGATTGACCATATTCATGATGTAATTGATCTTGGTGTGTGCCAGACTGGCATTGTCAGCAGTTCCAAAGGAGATGACCATGGGTATGGAGAGCGCGGAAATGGAGGTGTGTATGAAAAGGGTTTCGTGGAGGATTTTGTGGTTGTGGTAACCATGGAGGAAGAAGTGAGTTCCCGTGTGGGACGTGTTTTAATTGTGGAGCCACAGACCATTATAAGTGCGAATGTCCAAATCTTCTACAATGCTCATGGTGTGGGAAAAAACATAAATACGAAGAGTTCCCAGAGGTATACGAACATATGAGTCAGCATGCCCGTAGAAAGGATAAGGGCACTTTGCCATGGTGAGTATTAAGAAGGATGATGTATAATGGCTTCGTGAGTAATACATGAATAAGAACTAGAGCCTGTTATGGTGACAATAAGGGTGGAGTCCGCACGTGTAAGGGAATTGCCTAAGAAGAGACCTCTTGTTTTGAGGGAAGAAGTAGTACATAGGAAGTATCCAAACCCGTCTCACCAGAAAGAAGTCTACTAGGAAACCATGGACGTAATTTGAAGTTTACAAGGGGAGATCCAATGCTTAAAAGATCATACTAGAAAGGATGAGAAAAGAAGAGTGTAGAAGTACCAAAGGATGACTTGGAAAAGATTAAGGAGGTGTGTAAAATGTTGAGGCAGAGAATATTATTCCCTCCTAGGAGCATGGTTAAGGGAAAAGGTACCAGCACCGGGGACAACATGAAAGGTAGATCTGCATGCAAACCTCCCACCTCACGGCCTTGATTATTACAAAGAGATTACCTTGAATGCACGATAGTGGATGGATGGTTGCTTAGCAACATCCTCATTGACACAGTGCGAGAGGTTAATGTTCTCACTCGAGATGCCCGGCATCAAATGGGAATACTGCATTACAACCATCTTCAAATGTGTTGTATATGGAAAATAAGACAAAGGAAATGCCCATAGGTGTCTTGAAGGATGCGACCATTACCATTCAGGGGACTAAGTTCACTAGGTATTTCAAAGTCTTGGTGCTTGCCGAGGCAGATAATTTACCAGTGTTACTTGGGTGCCTGTGGTGCTATAAGAATAATGTAAATCTTCAGTTTAACAACGGGTACATAATCTTTGAAAACAAGGAAGAAAGGGTGATTATACCGCTTGCTAATGGAAAGTCCACACCCTATACTGAACCCCTTGGAGAGGAGGTCCTAGATAGAATTTATGTGCGCTCCATAAGAGATCCAAAGACCATCCACCCTATAGAAGGAGTCATCTAGTTTGATGAAGCTCAATTTGTCAGTAATACTACCGGTATAGCATACGATAATTGGGTGCATGGGACTTATGAATTGATTAGGTGACATCTGAAAGGATCGGTGACCAAGGTAACAATGGTGCATATAGTTCAGCACCTGGGAGGAAAGGCAATAACCAAATATTCTAGGGATGCATACCCTGAGGTATTTTTAAGAGAAATGGAAGCTCATTGGAGGGAGGATGAGTGATGAGGGATGCTAGGCAATTTTTGATAAGAACAATAGAAATGTGGTGGGCCATGCATAGTGAAAACTTGTTGGAATGGTGTAAATTTAGAATTGTGCTCACAGTCTGATTCTCGAAAAGTAACATACCCACTGCTATCAAGGATTACAATGGCAATGGACCCGCCTCTTCCCACATCCGGGCATGTGAGAGGGCACTGGGAGAAGGCATGGATATCTTGAAGCTTTACCACCCTCCCTCCCTTTGGGTGCACAAGCTGTATTCGACACTATAAGCTTACGCACATGCTTGATACATCCATTCTGAAACATGCCACCAAACAAGAAGTTGGCAGGAATTAGTGGCTGACTTGGTTCACACATTCGAGTACCGAAGTACCATGCAACCGGTTGATGAGGCATTGCAGACTATAAAATTCCTCACTCTAGGGGATTACACCATGGTGGAAGATAGATTAGTAAACTTACTAGGTGGACCTAGCTTGGAAGCGTGGTTCGAAGAGGAGGAACCAGAAGACATACAATTTGAGCACGCATGTGCTGAAAAGGAGAAAGGAAAGATGGTATACATTGTTGATAGAGAGGAGATGGAGAACCTGAATGTTGACCATTCGATTGGGATGTGTGAAGTGGTTGACAGTACAGATGCATGTGCGCGTACATATCATGAACCACTCAAAACCAAGAAAGTTAACATCGGCTTGAGAGGGAGCCCAAGGAAGCTATCTCAGGAGACACCAAATTCGTGTCTTACGACCCCTTGTGACCCGCATCCCATTTCGCAACCTAACCTCATTACCTAAACTTTACACAATTATTTATTAATTACCTTGTAATTGATAAATCCACATCACCTTACCCACCACCTCACTTTGCCACCTCATCATGACCTAGCCCTAACCCTAAACTAACCTAATTAAGACCCATGACTTGGTCTAGACTCACATCCATAACTAATGCCTCCTTACTCGCACCCAAAGCCGACCTTCTAGCCACTTGACCAATCCCGTGGCGATCTCTCGGGAGAAAAGCGGGGAAGGTGGGCTATTTTACTAAAAATAGCCTACTTTTTCCTTCTGATGCCGGTTCCTACTCGACCACCGTCGATTACGCAACCGCCATCGGTTCCTTGTAAATGGGCTCCCAAGCAAAACAACGAATCGGAATTTCATTTTGGAGATCGGTCAAAGGATTTCGAATCAACAAGAGCATTGCGGCGAGGAACAGAGTCGAGATCTTCACTTGACGAGCGAGAGGCGAGTAAAGAAACCGAAGTGTTTACTGACCAAGGAGATCAACTTGCATCGTGCCCGAAACCCGTAAGTCACATCTTGCATGTCCTTTGTTATAACATTTCTTATGCTTCTTGAATCTCGGTGCTCTAAATCCGTTTGAATCCACTACCCAACGTGCCATTGCATCTAAGCTGTCATTCTTTTGCTTCTAATCATCCCATTTCCTAATACCATCCAAAAACCAGCCATTACAAACACCATAGCTGCCAAAGATCGTAGAACCCACGGTATCGGTTATCATGGCCGGCATCGGTCATCGGTTATCGGTAACTTAGGCAACGCATCGGTTCCTCGATCAAAAACTAGAAAACCAGCCTTTCCCCTACCCGGTTTAACCAAATAATTTAATTAATATTTTGCGAGTCTTTTGTGTTAATTCATTTTAGCGAAGGCCGACCACCTTCGAAAGGAAGTTTTATATTTCACAGGCCCAAGGCGATTTCCTCATTTATTGTTTAATCAAAATCTTGTGGTCTTGTGTTCTTATTTGCAGGTAGTCCTTCCCACACAAAAAGGAGTCTCTCATGATCGGCTGATCTTTCTCTACGGTACGCGCACACCATCTCGACATTCAACAGGTATTCCTCCTAACCCTAACCTCATCTGTTTCTAAAAGGAATGAAAGGATAGAAGCAACTCTATTCCCAGAAGCCGAAACATTCCGAGTGAAACATTTTGGCACGCCAGTGGGACCCATTTTGGGTTTCTTTCTCTTGCTTATTTTCATTTTAGGAAGCATATTTGTTGTTGCTGCTTTTTGTTATATATTTCGTAAAGAATTTGTCTTGCTTTCCTAGTTTCACATTAGTGAAAGTCATCTCTCTTGCTTCATCGAATATAATTTTCGATTTGGGTTTAAAACACGTGCATTGCATTCCTGCTTGTTGTTCTTCAATTCTAGTGAACATAGATTAAGTAACAATTCGTTACACGTGGGGGTGATATCCACGGTATTGACAGAAATTAACCTTAGTTTCAGCTTTGCACAACACATACCGAATCACTTCACAATTAACACAATAGCTCAAACATCCCCCCTTTTCCGCGGTATTCCTCCGCCCGATTGAGGTAACCTTATAAGCCAAAACAAACTTGACATTTCCCCTTGGTCTTGTTGTTTAGGATTCTGACATCATCTTACGTCTAAAGGCATAAGCCCACGATAACTAAAATTAACCCTAGGATTAATCTCTAGATTTGCATGTGCCTCTTGCTTGTTTCCAAATTCTGTTTTCTCTGTCATACTTTGTCTTCTGTGATCAATAAGTTGATAAATATACTCAACGTTGCTAAAAATCAAATTAGCAGCCTTTTATATCTTCTTATCCTAGACTTTTGACACCGGCATCGGTTAAGGGACGGACGTCGTTTTCTCTGTGACCGACACCGGTTAGTAAACCGATATCGGTTACTGTCTTCATCAGCCCCTGACAAACCAGCAACTTGCCAAATTCATCATTCTGAGGTTGTTTTTGTTCTTGATAGATTAAAACTTTCCTGTGTGTTCTTGTCTATGGTTGTCATCACTCGGAAGCAAGCTGCCGCCATGGTTTCACATGCCTGCTCTGTGTCTTTGCCTGAATCACCCCCTTCACATTCTATAGGGAACCCTACGGACACTAGTGAGATCCCCCAAATTCCTGTAGGAGACAAGGACTTTGCCAAATTTCTGGATGCTAATCCCAGTATTGTCTGATACTATTTGTCTCATGCCCCGACCGTCGCTTTGATGGTCGGCTCCTTATTAGCATGCCTATTAGTATAGCTGCTCATTTAGCTCCCACTCCTCCCGATAACAATGCCTTACTTCTGCATCTCTAGCCCCGTCTCCCAATCCGGCGACTTGAGGTTCATACGACCCGATTAGCTTTCCTTTGGTTAACCTTGGACCCCACGTATCGTTACCACCAACCCCTATCTCATCTCTCTTTCGAGACCACTCCATTCATGACTTACTCTACCACCTATTCACACGAGCTTTCCTTCTCAAGCTCCGCCTACCTTTTCATTCCCATACACGTATCCAGTAACCTCAACACCTTATATGGGACATCCCTATTCTGTGGCATCATCATCTCATCCAACCACAGATTTCATCAAACAAATGATGGACAAAATGCAAAACCTGGAGGCTTCCGTTTCAGGAAGTCGTAGGCGCTACTGACATACTGAGCAAGTTTGTCGGGAGCCCATTCACCCTTCTGTCCCCTTCATTCATACCCTCCTCAATGGGAGTTGCCAAAGTTTACTCGTTTTAACAGTAAAGAGGATCCTCAACAACACTTGCGATCATTTAGACATGCTTGTTATTTGATTGCCCATGATGACGCCTTGTTACTCCGCACCTTCCCCATGTCCTTATCAGGACCCGCCTTGGAGTGGTACAGTGCTTTAACCCAGCATTCGATCTTCTCTTTTAACCAACTAGCCCAATCTTTCTTGGATCATTTCTCCATTAACATTGCCAAGAAAGTATCTATCACTGACCTCTATGCCATCCGACAATTTGAAGATGAATCTATCGCAGATTTCGTTGGACGATGGCGGGGCCTTATCAACCAACTTACGTATGCCTTGCCTCAAACCGAACTCATTGAACTATTTACGCGGGCCTGCACTAAGCACATCTCCCCTACCCTCCAAATTCAAACTTTCCGCACATTCGACGAGGCCTTTACCATGGCTCGGAAACTTGAAATTCGAGCCTTAGAAGAAGAGAAATTACGGTTGCGTAACAAAAACCCCAATTTCCAAACGCCTGATTCTACCAACAAGCCAAACACCACCACTCCTCACGCGTCCACTTCTTCTAAATCAAAGGAGCTGTCCATGCGGTAATGGTCAAATCTCAAACACCGTCCAATACTCCGCCAAAACCACTTATAAGTACAAAGCCGAGCCCACCGGTTACACTCCTTGGGAGAAACTTATGGCGTCATCCTGGAGAAATTGCTCAAAGTGGGGCTATCACCTTGCCCCTTGTTAAACCTCACTCTGGGTTTGATTCCACCCGCACAATACCTTCCTGAGTACAAAGAAAATGACTTTTGTAACTTTCACCGCGTAAAAGGACATAGTCATGAAAACTGCAAGATGTTGAAAAATATAGTACAGGAAATGGTTGACGGAGGGGATATAACCCTCGATAATCCTAACGCCCCTGCTAACCGAAATCTGAAAATTTTCAACAAGCCATTCCCGAATCACTCGTCAACGATAGAATCGTGAACCAAGATATCTTAGCCAGAGAGAGTGTTCATGAGATCCATGCGAGTCTTCGATTCTCAGCCAAAAGCCTCTATTGAAAAAATTTTAAATCAAGCCTCTCCACCAACACAGGAGTTTGAACCTCCTTCACCACCATCAAGCCAAAGTGAAATCATTCCTTTACCCATAGAAGAGTTAAGCCCGGACTTCTCTTCTCATCGATGAGTCTTCTTACACCACATCCCTACAAGACTGTGAGCGGATGCTATCTAATTTATCTATTTCCCAAACGTCCCCTTCTACCACTCTTGCTACACAAGAGGAAGGCTCGCCACTCCTTTTGACATCCTTAGCCGAGAAATCTCTTACACTAACATCACCACATTCTTTAAACGTGACGGATCCCCTCGAACACGCCCTCCTACCTATTACTCCCTCATCGCCTAAATCTTTTCAACGACCGGTTGACCTCTTAACATCTATTGATACAGTGCCTCATCTACCTCCTGTGTCACACCCGCAGTGGACTGGAATTACAACCCACCTTTCTTCCGTACAAAAATTACAAATCACACCTGGAGACTGTCATTCCACAGAAGATAGACAGGCCCTATGGGAACGTTTGAGTACCCCTTTTTCTACTCAAATGCAAATGACTGATCCTGATGTCTCCACCATATACCCGAAGTGCTTACAGAAGCTTAAAATGCCCCTGTTCTCACCTTCACCCCCCTCACCTCTACCAAATGCCCCGTCCACTTCTATCAACTTAACCAGATCTTCCCCTACGCTTGGGACCTCACCAATGCCCAGTCTAACGCACCCGCCTAAGCGACTCGATCTATCCAAAAATAAATCCACCCCGCCACCTAGGAGACAAACTCAATCCATGCCCCTATCAAAATCAAAACCATCGTCGTCATACCTACCTTCCATATTGGGACCCCATCCCTCTACCTTACATCAATATATCATACCTCCTACGTTTTCTTCAAAACAACCTACGCCTTCCACACCTATACAGAAATTCGAGGTATAGCAACACCGTCACTCGCGTATCCTCGTCCACTATCAACCCTAAACAAATTCCATCATCAAAAGATTTGTTTTCAGTCACTCCTATTTCCCCGTGGTTGTTTTCTGATACCACGTCATCTGCGGCCTCATCATCCAACATAGCTTCTGCGCCAAAGAAATCACGTTTAGTAAAAACCATGTATCAACACCCCTCGGCTAAACCACCACGAACCAATCATGCCCAAACATTACCAAAACCCGCACAACCAATACCCTCATCCTCTTCCGATTTTGACCCACTCAAAGGATCTTACGCCAAAATCCTTGCTATGTTGGTGGAGAATGCGACCATTTCCCTACCCCCACTTAGACCTTATGACCCGTCTAAACCTCGACCGATAAGTTATGATGAGTCTAAAATCTGCGCCTATCACCGTACACCAGGACATGATGTAGAGGGATGCCAAGCTTTAAAAACCATCCTTCGTCAGTCACCTCTCCCAGCTACGAAAGTTAAGAAAGACAACTTACGAAGGGAGAGACCTTTAGTTTCCATTCCCTCTCCTATACCATCTGTCCCCGCCTCACCAAGATCTGTCATTATTACAACCCCACCTCTTGAAGACCATGAGTTATCCCACCATCTTCCTCATCTCGGTCTACGAGATTAATATGATTAGTGTCATTTGCTACTCGAGGGTAGAAAAACAATGGGAAAGCAAAGAAAACACACTGCGGCATCTCTTTCTCCATCAAACATCCCGATTGCACCACCACCTAAAGTGGTCATTCGCGGACCCGCCTATCCGTCTCTAATGGCATTGCCCACCGAAATATGATTAAACGACTTCACGATCACCCGTAAAATGACACTATATGATCTCATTCGGACTTCAATCTCATCGACAAGCTCTCGTTGAGATCCTTCAAGGATAAAGGTTTTACCTAATGAAACCTCTGCCTGCCTCCATTCTAACACCCAATCACGTTGCCTCTCTCACTAAACAGCCCACTTTACTCCAATCACTTACGTCTACTATACCACAAGTGCTTACTGCGATCGGTTTCTCTGAAGATGAAATTGTTGACTTTGGTACGAGAAGACCACGACCCTACCCTTTTCATTTCCGCTTACGTCCGGACATTCGAGTACGTCGGGTTATGATTGGCGGGGCACTAGCTAAACATCATCTCTTCAAAAGCCTTCCAATGCAGATGAACATCCCTTCTAGTTGCATGTGTGCACCCCATCATGTTGCGGTCATTGATGACGCTATTACTTCTACCTTAGGCACCGTGATCCTCAACATTCGCGTAGGACCACGTACTTTACCCGAACTCTTCTATGTCCTTGAGGGAGAGTTCGATATAATATATTCTTGGGTCGTCCTTGGATCCAGAGCCATGGGATGCGTTCCTCAACATTACATAGATGCATAAAATTTGAGTACGAGGGAAGTCTTACACCGTAAAAGCTGACCCTCCCCCTTTAAAACCTGCGATATGTTATACCACCCTAACAATGTGCTTATACCAATCAAGACACCCATACATTCAACCCAATCCATCCTCCTCAAATGTACCTCAACCATCTACCTCAATCGCGCCTACGCCTTGATTGATGAAACCACCATCGCAAAAACCACTTCCTTCCCACATGCTAACATTCCAACCTTCCGACCCCTTAGTAGATGTTTTTCAGGCACCTTATCTTTGGGAGTACCACCTATATAACGTTAGTTCTTTCCCTACCCGCGAGAGATACGGACAATTACATGCACATCCCACCTACGGCGTCGCGTGGGGAGATAATCTCTTACGGACCACCCCATTGCCGCACTAACCTAACGTATGGGGGTGTTGGCGCATCCTCCATTACCCACTGAACCTCCTCTTGGTGTGGTTCCTTTCGATCCGATTTTCAATACTTGACAAATCGTCGTTTATCCCTCACCTTCTTGACTCATTTGTGCGTGGAAGGCTTTGGTTTTGGCCTTTACGAACAAGGCCGACATACACTCATTCCCGTGACTACCCGTAAACACAATGATCGCAGTGGTCTCGGTTTTCCCGAAACACCTACACAGGAGACACCTCCTGTCAGCTGTATCCTGGAAGAAGAAGACGCCGCCCCTACCAAATCATCATCACCCACTTTGCCATCATCACCCGCAGAATCTATAGACCTCTGAATCCATCCCTCCTAACTTTTTTTTTTCATAAATGCTATCTTCATAGGTCCTCTCACGTATCAACGCGATAATGACGACCCATCTTCTTTGCCCCTTCTTTATCCAGACATGATCGAAGAGGATTCGCCTTTGATTAATGTTGTTGAATGCCAGGATGACGACTCCATCCTCACTTACCTTGGCGCGGATGATTCTTATATTCAGCCGAGCCTTACCATCTAAAACCCAAACTATCTTTGAATGAATCTACCATAGAAATCAATATCCACACGGAGGAGGATCCTCACATTGTGAAGATTGGACAATCCCTTAACACATCGAAACAAGCCGCCTTTACTACCTTTCTCCGTGCTTCATGACCAAGCTTTCGCATGGTCTTACGCGGCCGACATGCCAGGGAATTGATCCTACCATCACCGTCCATAACATCACCTAAACCCCGATTCCAACCAGTCAAAACGAAATTGAGAAAAATGCATCCACGCATTGCTCTCTTGGTCAAAGAGGGAGCTCCAATGAATCCTTCTGTTTCATTCATCTTGCCTATTGACTATCCTCATGGATTTCTAACATCGTACACTGTCACTAAAGCGGCGGGGGACTTGGATATGCACGCAGTTTCGGGATCTTAACCTCGCTTGCCCTAAGGATGACTTCCCCTTACCTAGCATTGACCAACTTGTTGATCTAGCTGCAGGTCATGAGATGCTCTCTCTCATGGATGGCTTTTGAGATCTGACCAAATTTTGGTTGCCTACCGATCAACACAAAACTTTGCCTTCATAACTCCTTGGGAACCTTACATTGTCGTGTCATGCCATTTGGCCTTAAGAATCTTTGGTGCTACCTATCAGCGGGCTATGACCTACATTTTCATGACATTATGCACACTATCCTTGAAGACTATGTCGACGATCTTCTCGGCAAGTCTAAACATCGTAGTGAACATCTCGATGTTTTAACCATTATTTTTGATCACTTTGTTACAATATTCTATCCGCCTTCACCAAAAGAAATGTGTCTTTGGTGTTCTTTCGAGGAAAACTTCTTGGCTTTATCGTCTCTTTGCGTGGCATTGAGGTCGATCCATCTAAAGTCAAAGCTATCCTAGAAATGCCCCCACCTAAAAATCTCAAACAATTGTGTAGTTTACAAGGTAAGCTCCAATCTATCCGACGTTTCATCTCCCACTCTCGGATCGGTGTCAACCTTTCCATCACCTCCTTAAAAAAGGATATTGCATTCCAATGGAGCGAAGAATGTCACCAAGCCTTGAAGCTCTCAAATCCTATCTCTTGCACCACCGTGCTTATCCCACCCCAAGACGACCGCCCTTTCTACCTTTACCTTTCCGCCACGACCACGCTATTGTGAGGAGCCATGCTTGCACATCGTGACTCACGAGAATCACGAACAAGCCGTTTATTATATAAGTCGTACTTTGGTGGACTATGAGACTAGGTACACACATGTAGAAAAATTGTGCCTTGCCCTATCATTCGTGGCCACCAAACTCCGACACTACCTTCTAAATCACAAGACTTTCGTCATCACCATACTGAGACCCCATCCATTACATGTATGCCCAAACCTCATCTGAACCAACGCATTGCTAGATGGCTCATGCTTCTCGCCCGACCTCGACCTTGAGTTTGTCCACGAGAAATCAATCAAAGGACAAACCATCGCGGACCAACTTGCGAAGCTCCTTTACAGGGAACAATTTACCAATTTCACATTTCCCGGCGAACTCATCGCTACTCTTTCCCTCACGGAGGAGTCGTACCAAATGACCCTCTTCTTGACGGATCTAAATGCCGGGCGTAGCGCGGAGGAGCCGGCGTTGTTCTCATTCCTCTCAACGCTGAACCTATGCCTCTTTCATTCCGACTTGATTTCCCTTGCACTAATAATACGGTGGAATACGAGGCCCTTGTTCAGGTCTCCAGTTGCATTACACTTAGGTATCAAATCTATCAACATTTTTGGCGACTCTCAATTGGTAGTCAATCAAGTTATGGGCGTCTACCAATGCAAAAATGAGGAACTTCAAAAATTCAACACTACGTGGATTCACTTCTAGCCTTATTTACCTTTACTTTCTATACAAACCATTCCCCGCTCCACTAACAAATTTGCGGATACTATGGCTTGCTTAGCCTCGCAAATTCCCACCACGCCAACTGACTCTGAATTATTCGTCGTGGTCCAACAACTTTTTGCCCCATCCTATTCAACCCCGGTAGTTTGTATGATAAATATTGTGTCTACTAATTCACAGGATACCTGGTACCACCAATTTCACGACTACCTTACAATCTCTGTCCTCCCACCTGACCTTACTAGTAACGGCAAACGTGCTTTTCTTAAAAGTGTTTCACGTTATGTTGTCATGGGGGGACTCCTCTATAAACGTGGCTTTGATGGCATCCTCCTTCGCTGTCTAACTGGCGCGGAGGCCACTCATACCATCCAACAGGTCCATGACGGTATTTGTGGTGGACATTTTAGCGGCCTTGCACATGTAGTGGCAAACGAATCCTTCGCCTTGGTTATTATTGGCCTACTCTCGATAACAAGCACTACTGAATATGTTAAGCGTTGTGTTATGTGTCAAGAAACATGCCAACCTTCAACATACTCCTAGCCACCCGCTCCAGATCGCTCAGATCTTTGGCCCTTCTCACAATGGGGTTTAGACCTTATTGGTGAGATTCATCCAACCTCTTCACAACATCACCGTTGGATAATCACAATGCCAGAATATTACACAAAATGGGTGGAGGCTATTCCACTCATTTCAATCAAAAAGAAAAAATTGTCGAGTTCATTAACCACCACATTATCTGTCGTTTTGGTGTTCCTCATCGCCTCATAACGAGATAATGGAAAATCTTTCAAAAACAAGTTGTTGCAGAGACCTTTGTGACAACTTTGGTATCAAACTTAGTTTCTCATCACCTTACTATCCACAAGCCAATGGGCAAGCCGAGTCCTCTAATAAAACACTAACCAAAATCCTCATGAAATTTGTCAATGAATCCGGAAGAAATTGCACAATCACATTCCCTTTCCCTTTGGGCTTATCATACTAGCATTCGTACCTCTACTAATGCCACACCTTTTCTTTGGTATACGGTACAGAGGCTGTTTTGCCTCTCGAAATACAAATACCCTCCCTTAGAATATCTCTTCAGGATATTCTCACCAACGATGATTTCCGCCAAGAGCGGTTAGCCCAATTGGAGCTTCTTGACGAACGCCGTCTTACAGCTCTTGATCACCTTCAAATCTATCAAAAACGCATTAAACGTGCTTATGATAAGCGACTTCATGAGCGTACCTTTAAGGTTGGTGATCTTGTTCTCAAAGAGAATCAACATGTAACCAAACTAGAAAAGAGCAAACGTGGAAAATTTGCTCCCAATTGGATTGGGCCTTATATAATCACTCATACCTATGGATCTGGTACTTATCGTTTAGCTTTGCTTAATGGTAAACCTGAGCCTAAACCCCTTAATGCCTTGCATCTTCGACCATTCTACTATTGAAATTAGTGTTATATCACTTCTTATCTACCTTCCGCTCGTCCCTTGAGCTCACTTACCACTACATACACTCTGTTTCCTACACCTCATAATAACAAAGCAAGCTCACATAGTTTGATTCTCACTTCACCTCAGTGATGCCTTCCCCTTTTTAGTCTAGTCCATGACTTCAAAGTATTAAAATAAGCCGTATTCTTATGGGATTTTCTTGAGTCAAACTTCCTACTAAACTAGATGCTTCACGCCAAATGAACATCTAGTCATCTAAATTAAATATAGATGCTCCTAAGAAGGACAGCTATATGCCGAACTATTCTTCTTATTATATATGATGCTCCCCAGGACAACGGCTATGCATTACTGATCATATCCATTCTACTTATAAATAGACTGCTCCTCGAAGGACAACTATACATGTCAGTCGCCTTTATCGAAGCTTCTCGCATTGATCGACCAGCTTCGTGAAGACCTCAAGAATAATACAATCAATATCCCTTGTAGACTTCTCTCATCGATCGATCGCATTGAATAAAAGAAAAAAACCTCATTCAAAAGGACTTTTGAGTCATGGACTTGTCTATTTAGGGTAGGTTCTCTTTCGTCAGAACACTCACTTTGTAATAAGTTCTCCGTACCTCAGCTATATCATCCACCTCACCTCACCATTTGTTTCAACTCAAGGGACGTGACGTATATCCGATATATTGTGATTATACAACTCTTTTCACCTATCGACTTCTCACCTATGCAAGGTACGTAGGGATTGAAGCTCATCTATGTTAATATCTAGTTTGTTTAGCTCTTCTCAACTATGGGACACTTTTGCCTCTTTTGCTCGACTCTAGGATTGTGTGTTGACCTTAATCAGGATACGGTTCCCTACTATTTGGGTAAGCTAACTTTCGCTTTACCTATACCTACATCAACATCGCCCATACCTTACCAACACCAACAAAGCATTACCCTATCAACATCAAATTCTTATCAACCAACAAATTGCCTAACCATACCCAAATTGCCTAAATTCACCTCTCCCTAGTCCTGAGGAGAACTACATCGATCTGAGGCCCCTCCTTGCTTTGTGCAATGGGCTATGTAGGCAAAGCACTTCGGAGACATGGGGTCTCCCAAGGTTAGCTCGACCATCCCCTACCATAACCTATCACTCATGTGTGGTGAATATAAATATTTTTGTGTATTTCTATTTAATCACAGTCCTCTTTATCCTTTTTCAAAACACCGAAAATCAACACACAAACAATCTTATTATTATCGTAACTCAAATCAACATACATATTCAGTTTTATTTAGATGTTAAACAAATACATCTTCTCTATCATCGACACGCAGTCGGCATCCTTATTTATTCTTATATCTTGCTAACATTTACTCAAACCCTCACGCCTCATCCCGAACTAGGTGATGATCGTGATCGTCGATCCTCTCGCCGGGCCTCTCTGTCCTCAAGGGTACCACGGCTGCTGGTACCGCCCAGCGATCTGCCAATCTCTCCTGTAACATATGAATACGCCCTCTCGCATGGAGGACTCCAGCCCCTCCTCCTCCTGCTTGGCTGCCATGGCTCCAATCCCGATCTACTGGGTCCCCGGCCAATCACCTGCCGCCTCCTCCTCAACCGGGCCCACTATCAACTCTCTCTCCACCAATACAATAGCTCCACCTCACTCAATCCAAATCTAATCCCAAGTCTCCACGCCGACAAGTCGATTTGGATTGCAAATAACAAAAGTGACAATGACAAGCCGTATTTTTCTTTTTATAGGTTTTCGGCTTTCACCGATATCGGTTTCATTTTTCCCTAAGGAACCGAGTTTATTTTAACCGATATTGGTCATGCAGAATCGACATCGGTTCGCAACCCAACTTTCACCCCATTCTTTGCCCTTATTTACTCCTTGCGCCTCTTTTTCACCAATATCGCCTCTATCCACCTTTGCTGCACAACATTTGTTCACTTGTCCAGCCTGACCTACGGCCTCAACCTACCTATTCGGCCCGACCTAAGGCCTCAACCTACCAATTGGCCCGACCCAAGGCCTCAACCTACCTATTCGGCCCGACCTAAGGCCTCAACCTACCAATTGGCCCGACCTAAGGCCTCAACCTACCAATCGGCACCCAAGGCCTCAACCTACCAATCGCCCGACCCAAGGCCTCAACCTACCTATTCGGCCCGACCCAAGGCCTCAACCTACCAATTGGCCCGACCCAAGGCCTCAACCTACCAATTGGCCCGACCCAAGACCTCAACCTACCTATTCGGCCCGACCCAAGGCCTCAACCTACCAATCAGCCCCGACTCCAAGACCTCGAACCTACCAATCGGCTCGACCTAAGGCCTCGCCCCTACCCATTAGGCCCGACCCAAGGCCTCGCCCCTAACCATTAGGCCCGACCCAAGGCCTCAACCTACCTATTCGGCCCGACCTAAGGCCTCAACCTACCAATTGGCCCGACCCAAGGCCTCAACCTACCTATTCGGCCCGACCTAAGGCCTCAACCTACCAATCGGCCCGACCTAAGGCCTCAACCTACCAATCGGCCCGACCTAAGGCCTCAACCTACCAATTGGCCCAACCCAAGGCCTCAACCTACCTATTCGGCCCGACCTAAGGCCTCAACCTACCAATTGGCCCGACCCAAGGCCTCAACCTACCAATCGGCCCGACCTAAGGCCTCAACCTACCAATCGCCCGACCTAAGGCCTCGCCTCTACCCATTAGGCCCGACCCAAGGCCTCGCCCCAACCATTAGGCCCGACCCAAGACCTCAACCTACCTATTCGGCCCCGACCCAAGGCCTCAACCTACCAATCGGCCCGACCTAAGGCCTCAACCTACCAATCGGCCCCGACCTAAGGCCTCGCCTCTACCCATTAGGCTCGACCCAAGGCCTCGCCCTAACTATTAGGCCCGACCCAAGGCCTCAACCTACCTATCCACCCGACCCAAGGCCTCAACCTACCCATCCGGCCCGACCTAAGGCCTCGCCCTAACAATTTGACTCACCCAAGGCCTCACTCTGCCCTTATGACTTGACCTGTGGCCACCGCCCAACCACTTGGCTTGACCCAAGGCCGTATCACTTCAATACCATACCCACAATCAACGTTTTATTTTATCCATCCATCATGTACCTTTTGTTCAATCGAGCTCACCTGCTCGTGTTTTAGCATGATTAGGGTCCTTGATTGATCTCTGTCGACCAACTTTGCCTGACTCTGACCGTGACGTTTATCTCAACCAAACCAACCATTTGGGTACTCGCCAACATGCCTAAACGCCTGCACCTTACCCGTTATATACCCTGAGCTACTTCCTATGCCTTGATACCGTGATTATATCACCCTTGTTTGGATAAACTATCGACCTTTGCCTATACATCGCTGGTTTGCTCGTCAAATCATGTACCCTAGTCGTACTATTGCATTTCAACATGCGTCTGCTTCCTTGGACCTACCCCACCACCTTACCATCCTCTCTACAACATATACCCTTTATCAACCCTATCCCCGATTTCCGTTCACTCAATCTGTGATAGATTTGAGGGGGATTACCTATATCCTTAACATGAGAAACCACTTCATATTATTGTCCGCGCAGCTTTACAGAACAAGCTACACGACAATAAGGGGCTAATGTAGACACCAAATTCGTGTCTTACGACCCCTTGTGACCCGCATCCCATTTCGCAACCTAACCTCATTACCTAAACTTTACACAATTATTTATTAATTACCTTGTAATTGATAAATCCACATCACCTTACCCGCCACCTCACTTTGCCACCTCATCATGACCTAGCCCTAACCCTAAACTAACCTAATTAAGACCCATGACTTGGTCTAGACTCACATCCATAACTAATGCCTCCTTACTCGCACCCAAAGCCGACCTTCTAGCCACTTGACCAATCCCGCAACTGATCTCTCTCAGAGAAAAGCGGGAAGGTGGGCTATTTTACTAAAAATAGCCTACTTTTTTCCTTACCGATGCTTGCGGTTCTACTCGACCGCCGTCGGTTACGCAACCGCCATTGGTTCCCCTGTAAATGGGCTCCCAAACCAAAACAACGAATTGGAATTTCATTTTGGAGATCACCAAAGGATTTCTGAATCAACAAAGAGCATCATGAGCGAGGAACAGAGTCCGTGATCTTCACTGACAGAAAGGTAGACGAGTAAAGAAACTGTAAGTGTTTACAACCAAGGAGATCAATTTGCATCCTGTGCAAAACCAGTAAGTCACATCTTGCATGTCCTTTGTTATAACATTTCTTATGCTTCTTGAATCTCAAAGTGCTCCTAAATCCGTTTCAAATCCACTACCCAACGTGCTATCAGCATCTAACCTGTCATTCTTTTGCTTCTAATCATCCCATTTCCTAATACCATCCAAAAACCAACCATTACAAACACCATAGCTGCCAAGAAGATCGCAGAACCCACCGCTATCGGTCATCGGTAAGAATCATCGCCGGTTATCGCGATCGGGCATCGGTTATCGCGAACTCGCATCGGCTCTTCTCTGATCAAAAACTAGAAAACCACCTTCGTCCCCTACCCAGGTTCAACCAAATAATTTAATTAATATTTTGCAGCCTTTTTGTGTTAATTCATTTTAGCAGGGAATCACTCACCTTCGAAAGGAAGTTTTATATTTCCCGGGCCTAAGCGCTTTCCTCATTTATTGTTTAATCAAAATCTTGTGGTCTTGTGTTCTTATTTCGCAGTAGTCCTTCCTGCACAAAAAGGAGTCTCTGCAGCCGATCTGATCTCTCTCTGAATACGCGCACCATCTCGACATTCAATGGTATTCCTCCTAACCCTAACCTCATTTGTTTCTAAAAGGAATGAAAGAATAAGCAACTCTATTCCCGTGTTTCAAACATTCCGAGTGAAACACTATCATCGGGGACTACCGGTGACAAAGAAGTATCAAAGATCATCGATCTCTTACGTGAATTTGAGGATTTATTCCTACATGGATACCACAAGTCAAAGGCATCCACCATTCATCGGGGGAAATGAGGATAAAGTTGAAAGATGGTGCACCCCCGTGGCCAGAAGAGGCCTTACATGTGATGAATCCCAACATGCGCGTGCAAGGGTTAAAGAAGAGCTAGACAAAATGATAGCCTTAAAGATCATTGAGGCTATGGAGGAATCATAATTGATAAGTCCAATGGTGATCGCATAAAGAAGGATGGGTGGATTAGATATGCGTGGATTACGGTGGAATTGAATGTTGTTTGCATCATAGATCCTTTTCCCACCCCTTTATCAAGAAATTTTGGAAGGAGTTACTAGCACGAGGTCTATTCCTTTATGGATGGATTCTCGAGATATCACCAAGTAAGGATTTCAAGGAAGACCAAGAAAAGACAACTTTTGCCACCGAGTGGGGAATCTTTGCATACACATTCATGCCCTTTGGGCTGAAGAATGCACCCACCGTATTTTCATGCATAGTGGTACAAGATTTACTGACTTCATCCACAAGTTCCTTCCAATTATATTCGATGATTGGACGAAGCATGGATTGGCCAGGACCATTGTGATAACTTGAGGTCGATGTTTGAAGATGCGGCAGCTGAGAATCTCCTCAACATCAAGAAATGTATCTTTACAACTCCTTTGGAAGGTTGTCAGGGCATATCATATGCAAAGAGGGCTTACCGGTGGATCCTACGAAAGTCATAGCTTATTGTGGGGTTAGAGGAGACTACCACCAAAGTGTCGTGGTGGATTTCTTGGACACACTAGGCACTATAAAAAATTCATTAAGGGGTACGCCAAGATCATTGTGCCTTTTCGAAATATTGCTTAGACATAAGAGTGCCTTTCGCGGGGAGAGGCGCAGCAGAGGGCATTTGACACTCTAAAAAGAAAGGATTTTCACCACACCTATTCTACAATTCCTATCATGGGATAAACCTTTCCATGTCCATGTGGATGCCTTTGTACAGCAACGGGAGCCGTTCTGCTCAACTAAGAGAGGGATTATTGATCATCCCTTGTGTTTTGCAAGTAGAAATTTGACACCATCATAATAGAATTATACAACGACTGAGCGCAAGGCATTGTTAATGATCTATGTGCTCCACAAATTCAAAAATATCTCACTGCAACTCCTTCGCATTCTACACTCACCATATGGCCTTGAAGTATCTAGTAAACAAAGCGTTGTGCAAGGGCACATATGCCATCGATACTTTTATTTTAGGAATTTGAATTCAAAGTGGTGGTAAAACTAGGAAGGAACAATTTTGGGCCAGATCATTTATCAAGGATTGATTCAGGAGAGGACGAGTAAAGTATTGAGGAAACCATGTCGGACACACAACTATTTAGATCATGCACGCACCCTCAGAATTAGAAGACATTTATGTTTTTCTCAAGGAAGGTGTGGCACCCGAAGGGATGAATGCTCTAGAGAGGAAAAGGTTAGCCATACATGCCACGCCCTTCATGTTGATCAATGGGGATTTTTATAAAATGGGTCGTGATGAAATTTTACACCTATAAGGTATTAGAACACGAATGTGTGGCCATAATAAAGAAGCCTATGGTGGGATTTCTAGAGGACACTATAGCAGGAATGCAACCATGCACAAGATCCTAGTTGCTAGACTATGGTGGGAGACAATTCACCAGATCGCATTCAATTTCGCAAGGCCTCGTGACCACTACCAAAGCACCATAAAACTCCGAAAAAGGGATGATATTCCCTCGCGCCCATCACCAAAGTGGAACCTTTTGAAAATGGGTAATAGATTTTATCGACCAATCTCACCGCCACGAAGGACTAACTCACGGTATATCATTACCTATACTGATTATCTGACAAGGTGGGCAGAGGCCGCGCCCACTAAGGATTTCACCAGTAGCCACGACTGCTAGATTTTTGTGGGAGAACATTATCGTAGGTATAGTACCCATTAATTTTAACAAGTGATAGGGCACTCACTTCTTAAATGAAACAATCAGATTCTATTAGTAGAATTCATGGTAGCCATCGAAGACTACCCCTTATCACCCTAAGGTAAATGGGACTGCAGAGGCATTCAACAAAATCCTTAGTCACACATTGACTAAGATATGTGATGTGGGTAGCAGTGATTGGGATGACAAGGCATCAGCAGCTTCTTTGGGCATAAAGAACAACGTATAAAAGGTTGAACAAGTCCACACCATTTAAACTAGTGTTCGGCGTGGGAGGCTATTTTCTGCCAGCTGAATTTATGCTACCATCACTACATATAGCACGCATGGAGGATCAACGATGAACAAGCACTCTGGAAGAGAGAATAGATGAATTGATAAAAGTTGGATGAAAGGCATCTCACTAGCAAGATGGAGCCAAACAACCGAAAAGATAAGAAAAGGCATGGCATGACCACCACATTAAGAACAAATAGTTTGAGGTTGGCCGATGGTAATGCTATATGATTCAAAATTCCTACGCCATCCCTGGAAAGTCAAGGTGCATTGTTGGGTCCTTATGTAATTTCATACATCCCCGATTTGGGCACATGCCGCCATGTCTGCGTTAGATGGAACAAAATTACCTGACACTTCAATGGGAGTAGGCTAAAGCCCTACTATAAATAATGCTTCTTGGTGTTTGTAAATAAGGCAATTTTGCCAGTTAGTTTAGAATTTCCTTTTATGCTTTTCCTTTCTTGTTTTTCCCTTTCACGTTGTTGTCTTGTTTTGCACCTTGGGTGCTGTAACCTTATTACTTTTTAACTTATGAATGCGTAGAGGACCGCGCATCGATTTAGTGTGGGGTGAGGTGATAAAGAGAGGCATGAAGTTATTCTATAGGAGGATTGGGTTGGTAGACCATTCAAACTGGCCCTGTTGAAAAGATGCATTAGGAGAAAAGAAGGCAGATGGGTGGAAAAATAAGGTTACATTGGAAATCCACGTACAAGGAGAAAAAGTGCAAAAACATGAGGTAGGTGAAAGCAAGAATCATAAGGATGGAAGAGGTGCCTTTGGCACTGGTAACACACATGCAAGAGTCTTCTGTCAAGATGGATTGTTTACATGCCAGAAGGTTGGAAAAGTTTTCGCGCAAGGATTGGGCGTGGGTGAAAACCTTTTCGTGCAAGGATTGGGCGCGTAAGGAAAAGCACCGGGTCATGTTTGTTTGAAAAAACGCTTTAAATTTGTCATACGGGTGGTAGGTATCCTAGCATTTAATGCATAAAATTAGAAAAGATATAAATACAAGGATGGGCGCTTCATTATTTTACTTTGCATGGAAACAAGGAGAACGATTTTCTTTCAAGAGTCGTGGGTTTCAAGAGCTGACTTCATGCGAAGGAAAATCTCAAAAACTTACATGCAATCGGTCCATTAGATCTACAAACCAGAGCAGAAGTGATTCATAGGTGTGAGGAACGTTGTGAAAGAGCACCGTGATTAAAGGAGGAAAATTAGAGATTAGGGTTTGTGCTCTAGGGCATGGGGCGCACGAAGAAAACTCTTAGACAACTTGAAAGTAACCAGGGAATGAAAGCAAAGGGTAAAATGATGGCCACAAAACCAATTGATAAGCCTACAATACAATCCAAGAAGGGAAAGGGTAAGGGAAAAGGAAAGAAGAAAGAAGAAGAAATCCTCGATACCAATGAGGAATGGTACTCAAAGATGTAATACTTGTATGGGGTTTTACTTAGGGCAAGAGTGGAGTCCCACATAAGACAGATGACCGTGATCGACTACAATCACCGGTCAAGTATAATCACGAAGGAAATGGCACTGGAACTAGTGCGCCCCACAAATAAACGAACACCTGACGGATGCCAATCTACAAATGATGTAGTCAAGGTGAAAATGGAGAAGGTAGGGCTTCTCCAAACTTTTTCGGAGCCATACATCGAAGCCCGAGTCGCCAGTACCAATGGTTAATGACGATGTACACGAATATTTCTTCTACTTCACATGGCG